>OLKM01001201.1:7500-30000 GCA_900291075.1 Melanogrammus aeglefinus | reverse complement strand
ACTAAAGTAACCGATTGGAGGTCAGATTGGAGGACATACTGGAGGACAGGAGGTAGATCGCGAGTCGAAGTTGCCGGCGACAGCGATTGCTATAGGCGAACTAGGTGATTGCCTGGGCGACAAAGGTGTTTGAGGGGCCCTCTAGTGGCGCCCTTAATTTATATTTTTGACTTTATGCTAAAGTGCAGGACAATAGAAGAGCACAACAATAGGCCAATAGGTGGCACTCTTCCCTCTGGCCTTAACATCAATCCCGATGCCCCAGTGACGGGGACACTGTGCTGCGGAAGGTGCCGTCCTTCGGAGGAGGCGTAAAACCGAGGTCCTGACTCACTGAGGTCATAAAAGATCCCAGGGCACTTATCACAAAGAGCATAGGGGTTTCCCCGGTGTCCTGGCCCAACCAGGCTCAATCAATCTGGCCCCCTAATCATCCTCCTGTATAATTTATTAATTCCCTCACTCTCCACCTCAAGCTGGTGTGTGTTGAGCGTTCTGGCGCAGATTGGCTGCCGTGCATCACCCAAGTGGGTGCTACACACTGGTGGTGGTTAGTGAGGTCCCCCCTTCACTGTAAGCGTCTTTGAGTGCCTAGAAAAGTGCTATATAAATTCAATCCATTATTATTATTATTAACAAAATTCCCACTAATCATAGAAGTAGACAACAAGCGAAATAAAACATGTTTATTGAACATGATCATCCTAGGGCGCCCCCTCAGCCACATGTTTACTTGTCAACCAGATTATTCGATTTAATTGAGGATTTTTGTCAAATCATTTTCCAATTTGGGGGGGCAAGACATTACGTCAGGCAAGACGCTACGTAAAGGGCTGTTTATGGTCCCACGTTCACGCAACGCAATGACCACGCAGTTGCTTCAACGTATTTGTAAACCTCTTATGGTTCTATGTCGGGCTTTCGTTTCGCTATGCATGTCCGTGATGAAGAGAGAACAAATACTTTGTCTTGGTCTTTGCATGCTATTACTTTACCATTGGTCTACTTCTAGAAGTTTTGAATATGGTATAAGTTCTAGCAAACTGAAAGCTGAATACAACTCAAACAATGTGCAACAAAAACAGAAGATAGGCTGCTAGTTGGTCGTCATTGTCCATTCTGATCATTACATTTGAAGGCTTTGATAACCGAATACAAAACGTCTCCACCCTTTTACAGGTTAGGGAGTAAGGAAAAAAGTTATCCTATGAAGGCAAAAGTTACATGTTTTGCCTTTGATTTTTTTTTACATACAAAGCATATTGCCGGAAATGATGTAGTTAGCGGACCAATCACAGCCCTTGCGGCTGCATCGCCTCGACGCATGGTTATAATTTCGGGAGGCGCACATCAGGTCCTTGCGGTGGACGCAAGGAGGGTCCCCAAGGACGTAACGGCTCTCTAATACACCCTTGCGTTGCGTCAAGTGGGAACCATAAAGAGCCTTTGGCCCTTTTGTTAAATATTCTCGAGAATCCTTCACAGTATTTTTTTTTATTTTATACAATTCATTAGAGGTGACCCTTTTTGCTTATTTTTAATGTCCTTATTTCCACAGAGTTATTTTCATGTTAAATTTTCTTGAGCATCTTTAATTTATGTATGAGGGTAGACCATATTTGAGCCATGTTTAGCTTTTTTAAGCTTCCTTACGTGAGCTCCTTTTACACTTTATGGATTTCATCCATACTTTGAACCAGAATTTGAGTGTTAAAATAATTAAAAATGAAATCTTCTAAAACCTTTCTGTTTGCTGTCCATGCATCAGACATTGTTTAATTGCAATGTAGTATATTAGAGCTATAAGTGGGGGGGAAAACTGCTAAACAAGGTAATGTCAATTAACAGGGGAGCACTCACTATGTCGCACGACTAGCATGAGAACAAATACCAGGGCTTTGGTTTGTTGGTGAAGTGTGTTAGTGGGACAGCTCGGTAACGCTTTATATTAAGTTCCTTGTAATAGGCCTTTGTGAATAGTTAATAAGACCCTTAATATGTGCTTATTAGCATTCATTTGTTTTAATAAGACTATCAAGAAGTGTTAATAATAACATAATAAACACGTTTATTGTGAGATTGAATGCTTAATAACATTAATAATGGTCTTATGAGTTTATTGTAGTTGTTAATAAATACATTACAAACCCATTTATTGAGTCATACTAATTTACCTATAATGTCATTGTTAAACCTTTACTAGGCATTTTTTATGCTTATCAAGGTTAATAAATCCTTTATTAAGGATGCTAATTATGCATTTTGCAGGTACGGGATCTAAAGCAGGAACAATTCTTATTAAGGTTAATAAGTCCTGAAATATACACTTATTAACAGTTAATAAGTACTATATATATTATATATTATCAAGGTTGAGAAAATATGAAATATAAAAAACATATACTGTGAATGCAATGTTATGGCCGTGAATCACAAAAAAACACTATACGACTGCTCTTTTGAAAAATATATATTTAATTTTAAAAAAAAGTCTTGGAAATCCACATTTTAAAAAACGTAATCCGAGTCTGGCTCCTCCATGGCCTCAGGGGATCTTTGGGAATTTCTCTGTCTTGTCCTTCTTGTAATTGTATAAAGAAACACAAAAAACATTGACCACATAGCATGGAAGTAAATCTGTGCCATTGGATTTTGAAAATAAAAGCCATTGAATTCCAAGCACTGAATATTTATGCATTGAAATAAGCTATCTTGAGTTTTTGCCTCTGAATTTAACTCTTCAATAAATCATTTTCAGCTTTATTTTTCAATGTTAAAAAATTAAAAATTGATCGATCGATCCTAGATGCTAGATCGCACTCAAGCTAGGAGAGCGGGAATAAGAGTGTCACTCGCTGGACTAATACAATGGATAGGGCGTTTGGTAAGGTCCAACCTCGTTGCTTCTCTCCCCATAAAAAGCTACAGTCAGTGTTTAATGACGTTTGATTGACCTTTGAGCATTTCCTATTTTAGGCTACTGTGTAAAATGCTGTTTACAATTAACGGTCGTATCAAGAAAGAAAGAACCAGCGAGGGACGCTCTTATGCCCCTTTTCCACTGCCAAAATAGTCCCGACTCTACTCGGTGTGGTTAGTGCAGCCCTACTCTACACGGCACGGTACCAGTAAATTTTCGCTTTTCCACACAAAACCGTGGCCTGGAACTGGGCGGAGTCAGAGGGCGGAGTCGGAGGTGTTCCGCGTTGATCCGTCCAGGTCCCTCTGTACGCGATCCTCGGACACCACGCACAGAAAGGTCTGAACCTTATCGACCAAGGGTTGTTTCTTCTTCTCATGTCTTCCATTTTTCTTATCGTTTTGTCGTTGTTGCTCTCGCAGTTGTGTTTTCATACATGACGGGTGAATGTTTAAAGACCCCCGCGCTTCGTCGCACATATGACGTAACCAATCAGTGGACAGCACTGTTCACGTGACATTTAGGCCCCCGACTCGTACCGGCTAGACCTACCTCTGAAACAGGTACGAACAGGTACTGAAAACCGTCACGGGTCCCGCCTCCAATCCGCAGTGGAAAAGCTCTCAAATCAGGGTAGAGTCGTGCAGAGCCGTGTCGTACCGTGGCAAAAACGCGCAGTGGAAAAGGGGCATTATTCCCGCTCTCCTTGCTTGACCGTGATCTAGCATCTAGGATCGATTGCTCTTCCTCGGGTCCCCGGATGTTAACACTGAATTTTTATGCAATTTTGCAGCTAAATTTGGCATGTTGAATTTGGGGACGTTGACAATGTTAAAGTTACAATTTTTTATCATTGAGTATTTGATTTTGGATTTTTTTAACATCGAAAAATAAAGCTGAAAATGATTAATTGAATTTTAAAGAGATAAATTTAGAGGCAAAAAATCCAGATGCATTATTTCAATGCATAAATATTCAGTGCTTAGAATTCAATGGTTTTTTATTTTCAAAATCCGATGCCAGAGATTTACTTCCATACAATAGACTGTTAGCAGACAGGTTACAATAAGAATTAAGCCGTTTGGGCATGGATTCATGACATAACTGTTAGAATTAGATACGTTTGGTTACCTAGTTTCATATGATAGCATAGGCTAAACGTTAGCTCAAATGTAGCACGCCAAAGCCTCTGAAAGAAAGTAATGTGAGCCAAAAAGGTTTCCTAGCAAACGGCTAGCTAGCTAGAACCAGCTATCGTTCCTATAGCATTACATTCTTAAACTTACCAGAGAGTCATCCTCCAGTTCGGACCTCTCCTCATAACCATGTTTTCTGTGCTTGTTTCTGTCTTTTGTTGGTTTTGTTGGTTTTGTCAGTTGTTGGTTTGTGGTGCTCGTGCTGACGAATCCGAAATGTTCTCCAAACGTTTGTCAAACACTTCATCGAGCATATGCCTTCAAGCCATTATCCACCAGTGATGGGTCGTTTGCGACTGAATCAGTTTGAATAAACAAATCTTTAACAAGAACAAAACCAAACAGATTTTTTTCTCTCTCGTTCGTTCTCAGCATCAACTCCACCCAGACCCACTAGTCACTGAGTCGCTGACTCACTGTTCGTTCACTGACTGTGAGGGAAGGTGGAAGAGGCTTAGTGAGCGAGCGTATTCAATATCAGTGAAATGGTAAATGCATGCCGTCAATGAATTTTTTGTGTCATGCCATATTAATGAAATTTTTAAATGTCTCGTCAATCTGTCTCGTTCTTTCATGGTTCGTTCTCCACCCGGTACTCCCGCTATCATTGCTAAATCAAGAATATTATCTTGCTGATATGTTAAACATACAATAATCAACTACAACTACTGGTTAAAGTTGTAATGAGCTGTTGATTGGTGACCGACTTCCACAATCGTTTGAGAACGAGAACGAGGGAGGAGCTGAGTCCCAATCGAGAACCCTACCCCTGACCTTAACTCCGCTGAGAACCGTGCTTTCCATGATTCGATTAACCGCTACCGGGAACTACGCCGAACGAACGAACAAACGATTCTGAACGATTCGTCTCGGCGAACTGACCGACGCGAACTGAATCAAGGAAAAGAATCATGAAATTCAACACCATCAACCACTTGCTTGGACAGAACTTCTGGTTTAAGATGACCTCAAAAATAAAAACGTTGTTCCCTCTTTAGATTCTTTACCTGCAAAATGCATAATTAGCAGTTTAATAAAGGATTTATTAACCTTAAGTAAAGGTTTAACAATGACATAATAGGTAAGTTAGTAAGACTCAATAAATGGTTTTGTAATGCGTTTATTAAGACTATTACGACTACTATTAATGTTATCAAGCAATCAATAAATAGTTAACAAATTTCTTATAAATGCTTATAAAAGTCTTATAATCTTGCAATAAACATGTTTGTTATGTTATTAATAACACTTCTAGATAGACATATTAACACCAATTAATGTTAATAAACATATAATAAGTGTCGTATTACCTAATAACAAAGGGTGAGTACAAGGACCTAATATAAAGCGTTACCGGACACCTCTGACAGAGCCATGAATTATGGTCCCGAGGAGGGAAACAACCAAACACAAAGAAATGAAGTCTCTCACGCTATCCTTCAACACATTCTCTTAACCAATCCTCAGTTCCCTGTCCAAAAAGTATTCACAACAAACAACAAATATCTTAAAACAGTCATCTGACACCACACATTTCCTCAGATAGCTTCCATACTTAACAAGTTAAAAATACAACTAGCAGACACAGAAAGAAAGTTATTTTTGGTGCATTGTAAAATCTTATAGCAGCTTGTATAAGATAGAGATCTTATATAATTGAGATAGATGAACGACGTGTATCTAAATGTTGTGCGTGCAGTATCTACATATCAACGCGTATTGCAGGTGCAATGCGTTTCAACACCTCGTTGGAAAACAAGCAGAGTTGTGGTGAGGCTTCCTCTGGTTGCCGTGAACACCTCGCTCTACAAAACAGCACTAGTCTCGCTGGTCAATAGTCTGAAAACCTGCAGTATTACAGGAAGCCGTCGAAATGAGAAGATCGTGCCACGCATACGGGGGGGGGGGGGGGGGTGTGGGGTTTACATCCTATCCAACACACACCAAGAAGTGCTATAATAATGCACCTTAGATTCTGTAGGTAAGATTCACCAGTTTAAAGTAATAATAAGGACCGTTTACACATTGTGTACTTCGCTGTTGTTTATTTGTTCTCTTAGGGGGGGGCTCACCATCTCACACTATGACGGCCCCTGCTCTACAGAGAGTGGTGAGACAGAACTTCCCAGTACATCACTAGGCCTGAGCTGATAACCAATCAGGGTCCTCTACAACCATGATGGAAGGAGGAAGGCCTAGAGGAGACTCAAGGCTTAGTTGTGATTCCACGTCAACCGTCCCTGCAACCCCGAACCGCTAGTTTGAGGACCAAGCCGTCACACAAACCGCTAAAGGACAAGCTATCACACATAGGCTAGACAACAAAGCTATCACACAAACCAAGAGTCTCCCAAACTTTTGAACTCTACCTTACCGTACTCAAAACTCACTTCCCCTCGCCACTCGCCATCACACACACACACACACACACACACACACACACACACACACACACACACACACACACACACACACACACACACACACACACTCACCACACACACACACACACACACACACACACACACACACACACACACACACACACACACACACACACACACACACACACACACACACACACACTATTTTTAAGGACATGCCAGTCTACCGCAATATATATGATCCATTGTACATTTATTTAGGCTTGAATACTTTTTATGCTTTTATTTACTATTTAACACTATTTAACACTATTTTTTTTACTTTTATTATTTTGAAAATACTTTGTAGCTGTATTTATACTTTTCTAACTAACAACAATACTTTATACTTGTATGATCACCCTTGTTATTTATTGTTATCGTACTTTATACTTGTATTATCACTCTTTTCAGTTTTATCATTAGCCTTGGGGCTGATTTTGGTTCCACGTCAACGCAACACAAGCACCACGAAGATGCCTCGACGCAGCGTGAGCCTGTGTTGGTCCTGCGTCTGGTTTTAGGGCGTATTCACACCAGGACAGTCCTTTAGTTCGCCCTCTTCGGTCCCGACCAAACCACAATGTTTATTTTTTGGTTTGGTGCGGTTCCTTTTCACATTGCAATTTCTACAAAAGAATACGACAACAAACACACGTGTGCAAGATCGTTCACTGTTCATTTGTTCATTGGACAAAAAAGGTCAGGGGCGGGTTAAAGCATTAAATAGAAAGAGGGGGGGGGGGGGGGGAGACCCCGGTGAAAGTAAACATAAGGGATATCCAGCGTGATATACATTGATCTGCAGACCGGTCCAACTCCTTCTCCCTCGTCCTGGAGCTGAATGTGATGCATCTGCATTTTTTATGTGTGTTTTCCCCACAGCATGCTTTTACACGATCTTTTGTCGGACCGTCGGGTGAAAATGAGACATGGCTCGACACGGAGCAAAGAAGAGACGGAATGTCTATTGGGTATCGCACGCAAATATCTTTGCTCCATGTTGAGCTAAAACTAATTTTCACCTGAAAATGTGCTGTGACGCTACATGTCCAGAGGCGGAGTGGCCATCGGGAAGATCGGGAGGTCTTCCCGGTGGGCCGGTCCATTTATGTGGGCCGCGGCAGTAGTTCCCTTCACTGGACTGGGACTGAACTGACAAGCAACACATAAACACGACACCAGCTCTCTACTTTGTATCGACCAGGGATCTCCAAAGGGCGGACCGCGACCCGGGTCCGGGCACGCACACAAGACGAGAAGGCATTTATGAGGCTATTAAGGAGATGCTGTCAAAGAGGGGGGTTGATGTAAAAAAAAAAAAAGGTTGGCTCAGTCACTACAGATGGGGTACCTGTTTTGCTTACTTGAAATGAAGACCTAATGCTCTTTTTGTGTTTATTTGAGGCCTGGTGTCCCTGTTCTGCCTACTTGATCTGTAGGCCTTATGCACTTTTTATGTTTATTTGAGATGTTAATATGTGTTACTTTGTCTTACTTGTTTTTCATTGTTAAAAGTGAGCTATTTGGAAATTGAAAATAAATACATCGGAAATTATGAGGAAATATGCCGTGTTGATTGTATTTGAAAAAATAGGCTATTAGTTGGTGGAAGGTTAGAGTTTCAGACCTTTCTTGGAAGGAATTTTTAGTAACTGGACCGTGTTCAATTTTAGTTGAAGACCCCTGGTATAGACCTAGACATAGCTGCAGATGGGCTAGACTACTCTGTATCATGTACATGTATCTGTATGCTTCCAATTATTGTGCAAAGGGTGTTGCAATCTGATAAAAACTTAACATTAGAACACACAAACACACTAAACTACTTTATCCTTATCCAAACCGTGCATTGCCCAAAGCATACATCTGACTCCATCCCCTGTGTGCACATGAACCTTAAAGTCTTGTTTTTAAATGTGATGGTCCTTTTTAGTTGGACGTCTGCCGTGTTCACCTTAGCGACCTCCATGGTGGAGGAAGGGGGGCTTGATACTCAGGAACTATATATCCATCGACGGTTGCTACTGCCTGTTTGAGTGCTGTGTGTGTGTGTGTGTGTGTGTGTGTGTGTGTGTGTGTGTGTGTGTGTGTGTGTGTGTGTGTGTGTGTGTGTGTGTGTGTGTGTGTGTGTGTGTGTGTGTGTGTGTGCGTGTGTGTGCATGTGTGTTTGTGTGTGTCTGTGTGTGTCTGTGTGTGTGCGCGTGTGTATGTGTGTGTCTGTGTGTGTGCGTGTGCGCGTGTGCGTGTGTGTGCGTGTGCGTGTGTGTGCGTGTGCGTGTGTGTGTGTGTGTGTGTGTGCGTGTGCGTTTGAGCCTGTGCGTGTGTTAGTGTGTGTGTGTGTGTGTGTGCGTGCGTGTGCGCGTGCGTGTGTTTGTGTGTGTGCGTGTGTGTGAGTGCGCGTGTGCGCGTGCGTTTGCGCATGCGCCTGTGCGTGTGTTAGTGTGTGTGTGTGTGCGTGTGCGTGTGCATGTGTGTGTGAGTGTGAGTGTGATCATTGACTTAACTTGAACTTCAATAGGGAATATTGTGTTAGAACTATATGGAAGTGTAGGTATGTTATAATACCTAATTGTTGATGTGAATACTTTAAACTAACAGTGAATGTAAACATTGTAGGCCTATTACCAAATGTAAATTTAAATATATTATCGTAACTACATGTACAAATATTAAAATTACTGTGAATGTAAATGTTGTATTACTAAAAGTAAATATAAATGTAACTAAAACTAAATGTTATTGTAAATATATGTTACTAACTGAATGTAAATATTGTATTAATAAATGTGTATTGATATGTTAAAATAACTAAATTGTATAATAATAATAATAATAATTAATAATAATAATAATAATAATGACAATAATGAATTGTATAACTGTAAATGTAAATATGTTGAAATTGCTGTATGGAATTGTGGAAATGTTATAATAACTATGTGTAAATATGTTGTAAAAACCGCAAATGTAAATATGTTAAAGTGACTGTTAATGTAAATATGTTAAAGTGACTGTTAATGTAAATATGTTAAAGTGACTGTTAATGTAAATATGTTAAAACTATATTGGACCTTTAGGTACCAGCTGTCACTACAAATATGTTTTCTCGTCCCGTGTTTTGTACGTTGGCTTTGTGCCGACAAGAAAACAGTTTTCTGACCATATGACATTTGATTTAGTGTTGGTGTCTCTATTGTTTGTGGTTTCTGTTAAAAATAAATCCTGCTTCTCTCTTCGGCTTTCAAATCCAACCACCTCAACTTTATACATTTATTCAACTTATCTTTGCTCTAATATAATGATATATAATCAATTACAAAATAATAAATGGTAGGTTGATGGTTGAAGAATTGTTTTTCACATAATATAGGGAAAGAATTAATCTAAATTTGGCTATATACATAGCTAAATTCGAATCAAGGGGTAATTGTGTTTTTTCAATGAGAGTTTTGGATTTCTTTCAACTTCATTCATAAAATAAATGAAATAGTGATTATGGCTGATAATTATGAACCAGACCATAGGTCCAAATACGTATAAAGATAGCATATTGAGAAAGTAAAGAACCAATGTAATAAATTAGCTGGCATTTTAAGACTTATGATATTTATACAATCCTTATTCTTATCAACAAGCAAATCTTATTATTGAGATATTTGTACATTCCTTAAAGACTCACTGAAGTTTCAATAAAACCTTTTAGACTTTTAGCAAATTCCCACAGTGCAGGAAAACCAAAACAACATAACCTGTCAAAGTAAAAGCACAAGGGAGGAAAATTTTAAAAACACAAGACCCAAACACGGTGAATGTCTCCACATGTGAGTGGGCATAACTTCACGTTTAAGTCTCTGGGTATAAAGGTACATGTAACACTTAACCTCAACTCATCTTAACCTTGTATCAGTAGTGTCACAATAGATCCAAACTCATCTTAGCCTAGTGCCAGTAGTGAAACAATAAACCCCAACTCATCTTAGCCTAGTGCCAGTAGTGAAACAATTAACCCCATGCAATAACTTAATGCTTTAGTCTCCAGGTATAACTTCAGGCTTCAGTCTCGGGGTATGAGGGTACATGTACCTGCTGAGGAGGCCGTCGTGAAGGCAGCGAGCAGGAAGAGACACACAGGAAACAGCTCCATCCTCAACGACCACTGAGTGCAACTGAAACCTCACACACAGACACACACACACACACACAGACACAGCAGCCTGCCTTCAATAAGGGAGCTTCCTGTGTGTGTGGGTGTTGCGAGCGAACGTGGGGGGGAACCCGAGCGCAGACGTAAACAAGAGTTGAATCTAACCAGAGGTTTAATGCATGATAAATGCTAAATGGTCTGCATTTATATAGCGCTTTTATCAAAAAACGCTTTACAATATTGGCTGACGTTCACCCATTCATACATTCACACACCGACGATGGAGTCAACCACGCAAGGCGACAGCCAGCCCGTCAGGAGCAGTCAGGCTGAGGCGTCTCGCTTCAGGGACACCTCGACACTCCGCTAGGAGGAGCCGGGGGATCCAACCGGCGACCCGGTTACAAATCAACCCGCTCTACCATCCCGCCGAGAGAGTGTCTCTAGTGTCTCAATCTCCAGTGGTAGATAACCAGTCTGGTGTCATACAAATATGTGGTTGTTTAAGCCACAGTTGCAGATAAACAGTCTGGATATCGACCACTGTGGTTGAAAAAAAACTATCCGGCGACAAGAGGCTGAGGAACCAGGGTTTAAGTAGGGTGGAGATGATGTCTGGAGATGGATGCCAGGTGGGCAGTTCCGACAGGTGTACAGCCATGGCCGTGACAGTTTTTGGATAAGGCCTGCCTTTTCTCCCAGGGTTAGGGTTAGCAGTGGTTGGCCGACAGAAGGCCTGCCTCTTCCTCCAAGGACGACCTCTTCACAAACTGTTTCTTGATCCCGGAGCTGTCGGCTGCCCTTGAGCAAGGCAGTGGGTACAGCCAGGAGTCGGTCCGTCCGTTATGAAGGTATTATTATAGCAAAAGTCTTTAGCACCTGTAACTGCAGATTTTGTATGCGTACACTAAAGTCATAAATGTGCAACAGTAAATTTGAAGTTCCAAAGATTTATTTTGCATGTGTACTCTAAGGTCACAAATGTGTAACAGTACATTTGAAGTCGTAAATATTTTTTCTACCATTGTAAACACTAAATGGGGTCTACGAGTTCACAAGTCTGTGTTACAAGTGCACAAATCCTATCCTGTGCATCACAACTTCAAAGACATGAGTCAAAGTCATGATTGACATTTTTGCTGCAATCATTGCAGCGCAGTTGGTGCAAAACACATTCACACACCCGTGTTTCATAATCTGAGAACATGCCCAATATGTGTGCATTCGTAAACCCATATTTAAACTAATGCATCAGAAGTTGCACATCTGTGAAAAATTTCCTCACAAACAAAAAATGATACAGAACGCTATGTCAGCATTTTAATCAGCGAGCACAAGTCCATCGTTACAACTGCTTGAATCTGCTCCTGCAAGTCTCAGCTTTGGGGTTTTTTTGCAGACCATTAAAATACATTAAAGGACACTTGCGCAGGTTAATGCAATAATTTGGGGGGGGGGGAATTCAGTTGAACTAAGTAATTAATTTGACATAATGTAAGATACCCAACTCCGTCCTGTAGGATGCCCTCTTGTCTACTTTCAAGACTCCAGAAAGTAAGAGTTTGCTTGGATGGTCCCACAGTGTAGTTTGAAAAATATACCCCCTGCCGGCGACTTTCATTGGTTAATGCTGCAATTTTGTCCCGCCCACGAACGCTCTGCTTCATACGGATACCAATCACTTTTGCTACACTTGTAGAGTCGTGTTGCAAAAGTATCCGCAAGAAAAACAACAGCAGAGACTCGTAGCAGCAGATTCGAGTAGTTGTATCGATGTAGGCCTACTTGTTGTGCTCGCTCATTAAAATGCTCATTGAACATAGCGATCTGTATAATTTCATTTGTGAGGAAATATTTCACAGATGTGCAACTTCTGATGCATTAGTTCACATTTGGGTTTACGAAAGACACCTCTGTCACTTCAACACCTCTATAACCAGTGGTGTAGTCTACCGTGATACGCAGGTATTCGCCGTATAGAACGCACCAGGATTTCTGTTTACCCACTTAAAAATGTGCACAGATACGTATCAATCGTTTTGTGACAGAACTTACTTCAGTGTTTATTTTTTACAAATACCAGTTGGGTATAACTGCAATAAAATACTTTTAACAGGGGAAGTTGTCGCCTACCTTCACCATTCATAAAATTGCCCCAGTGCGCTCGCGCTCTGCCCTGTCTCTGTTGCGAGGCGCGAAGCTGCCCCTGCATGTCTGCACGTTGGAGGGCCAAGCCCCTCCCTCTCGCGCTGTGTGTGGCCACCCACACAGATTGAAAGTTAACAGTTAAAACAACTGGTTACAACGATAAAAAACACCAACATTTAAAGAGTCCCAGACTACATGCTACAATAACTTTCAACTTTACAATATGAAAAGCAAACTAGACTGCATGCGTGGGCGTGCGCGCATGCGTGCGTGTGTGTATGTACGTGCGTGTGTGTGTGTGTGTGTGCGTGTGTGTGCGTGTGTGTGCGTGTGTGTGCGTGTGTCCAGTCCAGTCCTCCCATATTAATGTGTATACCACATAACAAGTAGTTAACGGAAGACAATGTTTTAATCCAACTGCATATCTCTCTGCTACTTTTAGATGAGAACCCCTGGCCAGCCTTGTGGACTGAGTGTCAGGGCTAGGGAATTTAAAAACAGCCATCCTTAGAGTGGAGGGAAAGAAAGTTAGGTAAATGTCAGCCAACATGCAGTTGATATACACAAATTAAATTCATGAAGTTAATTACTATGCAAATGAGAGTATAGCTAATTTCAGACTTTTACACAAGTCAATTACTGTATGGTATGTTAGATAACAACAGTTAAAGCTATAATCAGAGCAATTGAAAGAGTGAAACATTAGTCTCCTGTCATCTCCTTCTCATGCATTGGTTAGCCATGGTTGTAAACAGTTCATTCAACTATTTTGAGTATATTTTGACCTTGCTTAGCAGGTGCTATTGTTATTATAGATACACAAAGGACAACTTGTCATTTTTGTGTTCTATTGGTTCATACTGTTATTAAAACTGATAAACCTATTCAGCTTTCCATGATTGTTGATCGTTGCACTCTTAAACCCATGCAGCGGGTTGTAGACCCCTGCATTAGTGCGTGTGGTGCGACACCCCATAAGCGCCACACACGTACACGTACCGGCGGGACGGGTGTGCACGAGGCTGGGGGGCATCATCGCAGTATACCCACCACAATAAAACAGACTACACCACTCTCCATAACCTTCCTCTACCCACAAATGAAATGAACCTGGAACCACAAAACCTATTTGACCCCTCCAATGAAGATAGCTCAGCATTTAAGGTTTACATTTAGTGACACGATATATAAAAGCTTTTTACTATACATATAATGCTTTTACATATGGTTATACTATGTATAGTTAGTTACAGACAGTTATACTAAAAGCTTTTTTACATAGTTGAACAATTTTATTTATTATACTATATATAAAAGCTTTTTATCACTTTTATACCATACATATAGTGCTTTTATATATAGTTCTATATATAAAAGCTTTTTAATATAAGTATATTGCTTTTTCATATAGTTAGTTATGGTCATACTTTATATGGTTATAGCCAGTTATACTATATAAAAGCACTTTTTTAGTTAAACATATAGTACATATACATATGCACTATACATATATACATATAGTGTATAGTTATTCTATATATAAAAGGGAGAGGGTATAAAATCCTGTTTAAGTCTCTGGGTATAAGGGTACATGTAACACTTAACCTCAACCGATCTAAACTAGTATTAGTAGTGTAACAATTAACGGTTATAGCCGTTACCCAAAGCACTAAAAGCCTATCGTTTGTTGCATTTATGAAACGTGTAGTTGCAGGATGTGACATGCTTTTTTTTATTAACAAAATATTCACTTTACTTTGTTGTTGTTTTAATGTTACAGTATCACCTTGGTCTCCAAAAATAAGAGGGGTTTAATTTAATTAATGAACAATCTTTATGAACTGCCAGGGATCTTGGTCATGCACACGCACACTTACACTGCACGCACACTTACACTTACACACACACAAACACACACACACACACACACACACACACACACACACACACCACACACACACACACACACACACACACACACACACACACACACACACACACACACACACACACACACACACACACACACACACACACACAGACACACACACACACACACGCACATACACACACGCACGTACATACACACACGAGGTGGCCACTAGATGTCAGTAATGCTCAGGCCTATCTCACCAGGTTTCTGCAGCTTAAGGGGAACGTCACCAAGTGACCCACACTCTGACGTCACCGACGGACGGGCACGCCTGTGCGTGCGTCACACAGGAACGCGCTACAGTACTACAGTAGTGTGTCATGAACAGAACGCCCATCACACACTCCAATCGACACACATAGGTCCATGAGCGCACACACACACACACACACACACACACACACACACACACACACACACACACACACACACACACACACACACACACACACACACACATTTTATGGCAGGTGGTGCTGCTGGGTTGGGGCGGGGGGGGGGCAGGGGGGGCTTCACCAGGGCTTCACCTGCGTGGGATGCGCGCGCAACACACGGTGTAGCTCGAGCTGCAGATGATGAACTGGAGATGACGTTATGGCTCAGCGTAAAAAGCACGTGGTCATAGCAGGGGTCACGTGGTGTGCACAGAACGCGTTCCTCTGCACCGCGGGGTGTATTGGCAGTGTTGCCAGATTGGGCGGGAAATGTGTCCCAATCTGGCAACGCGGTTTGTATCGGCGATGTAGGGCCTGTTAAGTAAAGCGTTCCACCGCAAAATGTGAATATGGCAGAGCAGTGAATCACGTGTGGGGTCATTTGATTAATAGATTGATCGATTAATTGATTGATTGGTTGCATCTGATTTCACCTTTTTTTCTTTTGGGGGGGGGGGGGGGGGGGTTGGGGTAGGGTGTGTCCCGTTGTACAACGTCGACTATGTTTTTTAACAACACACCGCGGATGGTCACGTGGTCACGGTGGTGAACCTGGATTAAAATTAATAAATAATAATAATAAATAAGATAAATAAATAAAATAACAACCACACCACTGCATGTGTTCACGTGCAGATAAGCGTCTTGCAGCGGCTGGAGAGAAAACAACATCTGGAGCACGTCACGTCGCCGCGTCTCTTCCCCTCGGCGCGCGTCCTCGATGCGCGTACACCGCAGAACAGACGCAGCAGCGGCGGCGGCAGGCAGGCAGCGAACCAAAGCAAGCGCGCGCGCGACGGCATCTCAACTCGCATCGTCTCCTCACGCCTCTGTCCATCACAACGGTGTGGACGATGCATCTCTAACAGGATGACCCCGCGGGCACGCGCGTCCCCCTCAACGAGTCTGGCACGCGCGCGCGCGGGCATGAGCGTGGATGTACTGGACGTCTAAAGCCGCGCCGGGACCCCTAACCGGCACGTTCTTGCGCTGTTACCTGCGCCTCAACATGGCGTCCGGGGGCGGGAGCGGGTGGCAGACCCCCTGTAGCCCCCCCATCGTCGACAACACGAGCAGACACACGCGTACGTCCTCGTGCGCCGCGGCGATGTCGCGCGAAGAAGGCGGCGGCGTCTGGTCGCTGGAGTACACGCAGGACCTGCACCTCAAGATGAGCAAGAAGATAGCCCAGCTCACCAAGGTGTGTGTGTGTGTGTGTGTGTGTGTGTGTGTGTGTGTGTGTGTGTGTGTGTGTGTGTGTGTGTGTGTGCGTGTGCGTGTGCGTGTGTGTGTGCACGTGCATACGCGTGTGTGCGTGCATGTGTTTACGTGCTGTCGGAGCCTTTCACGGATCCATCAGAGGCGTAATGATGTGTTTGTGCGCGTGCGTGCGTATTAGCGTGCGTGCATGTGTGCGTGCGCGTTTGCTCGCGCGCGCGTGTTAGCGTGCGTGTGTTTACGTGCTGTCGGAGGCTTTATGGATTCATTCCAGGATGTATGTGCGTGTTTGTATGTTTGTGTGTATGTGTTTCTGTGCATGCATGTATGTGTGTGCATGTGTGTGTTTACGTGCTGTCGGAGCCCTCGTTTGTAGCGGTGTTGTTTCCGTAGCGGAGAGTGGAGGCGTCCTGCTCCACAGTGTATAGACGGTACTTGAACCAGTGGGCAGGATGGTGGGGGGGATGCCGTTTATTCGTGAATGAGGGATGTACCCAGTGCTCCTCGTGTCGCTGGACGTGTTTTTTTTGCGAGGTATAAAAAAACCGCAAAGACACACACACACACACACACACACACACACACACACACACACACACACACACACACACACACACACACACACACACACACACACACACACACACATACATATACACACACACACACACACACAGGTATGAATGAAAGAGGAATTGTTATCATTCTATGAAGGTTTAACTCTGCCGAGTTCCTATTGACTACCCCAGACTATACCATGTGCCCGTGTGTGCACGTGTGATGCGTGTGTGTTTGTGCGTGTGTGTTTGTGCGTGCGTGTTTGGCGCGCGTGTGTGTTGTTTTTTTTTGCCAGCCTGGGATCAGTGAAGTTATGTCACCTTTTAGAGCAACCTCGTGTTTTGGCAGCGCTTCACTCCTCCTCTCAGCTAACCGACGACCTAAAACAAACAGGCCTACTCCTGCACAGAGGAACGCTACCGGTGCCGGGTATGGCACAATGCGGGCATAAAGCTGGCAAAATGCTTGCAAAATGCAGGGAAAATTTCTGGCAAGATCCGGGCAAAATTCAGGCAACTTTGGTCTGTTTGGAGGTTGGGAGGATTGCAGTCTGTAGGTTGGTGTTATCTTGTGGATTATGTGCGTACCACAAGCTCAACACACTAGTGGGTTAGATATTTTTATGTCACACCTTTTATTAAAACAATATGAATTGGCTTTGTGCCGATTTTACTTTGAGCCTGTGACACTTTGTTTCCGCCATCTTTTACTTGATAGCAGAGTCATATAGAGACTTTTCAGGAGTGATAGACTTATCACCTAGAGTCATAGAGAGACTTATCATCTAGACACTAGTCAGCGAGAGACTAATCACCTAGACACTAGAGTCAGCGAGAGACTTACCACCTAGACATTAGAGTCAGTGAGAGACTTATCACCTAGACACTAGTATCATAGAGAGACCACTTATCACCTATAATCTAGTATCATAGAGAGACTTATCACTTAGACTCTAGAGTCATAGAGAGACTTATCACCTGGACTCTAAAGTCATGGAGAGACTTATCACCTAGACTCTAGAGTCAGCGAGAGACTTATCACCTAGACTCTAGAGTCATAGAGAGACTTATCACCTAGACACTAGAGTCATAGAGAGACTTATCACCTAGACTCTCTAGAGTCATAGAGAGACTTATCACCTAGACACTATAGTCATAGAGAGACTTATCACCTAGACTCTAGTATCATAGAGAGACTTATCACCGAGACTCTAGTATCATAGAGAGACTTATCACCTAGACTCTAGTATCATAGAGAGACTTATCACCTAGACTCTAGTATAATAGAGAGACTTTGACCTAGTGTCATAGAAATACTTATCCGACTAATTCTGAAGTAGGGAGGGAGAGGCAGGAAGTCAGCAGAGAGAAGCCAAGAGAAAGTGTCCGTGTGCAGCCCTTCCACCATTGAAACAAGCATCCATAATTCATTGAATACTTTATGGGATGGTTTAACCGTACAGGCAAGATCTACTGCACGGATGGACGTATTGTTGCAGTGAGTTTGAACTGGTTTAAGTGTGAACTGGTTTCAATTTGTACTGGTTTCAGTGTGAACTGGTTTCAATTCAGACTGGGTTCAGTGTGAACTGTTTTTTATTTGAACTGGTTTCAATGGGATCTGGTTTAAATTTTAACTGGTTTCAGTGTGAACCGGTTTCAATTCAGAGTGGTTTCAGTGTGAACTGGTTAACAAAAATTAACATAAATAATAAATTGCTTCTCTGTCTTTACTGGTAGAGGTTGTGCCTTTCGCTCGACACTGGACTGAGACAGATTTTTAGCTACTTTTGGAAAGGGGTTCTGAATGCAGTTGCACTCCGAGATATCGTTGAAGAAAAAAAGAGACGAAACAAGAAATATAAAGCTTAGGTTATTCTATTTCTCATATGCACATCATAACAGGCATAGCAGTCATAGCTGGCAAGAACATTGTTGTATCCCAAAGTTCTCCTTAACAATGCAAAAAAAAGAATAATAGTATAAGAAGATAAAAAGAGTAAACATAGTAACAAAGTAGAGTGCAATTTATGTTTCCATGTGTATGTATATATAAATAGATGTTTAACTGGAGAAACTTAGTCAGTTTAAGTCTTGAATGCCCTCTCTCTCTCTCTCTCTCTCTCTCTCTCTCTCTCTCTCTCTCTCTCTCTCTCTCTCTCTCTCTCTCTCTTCTCTGTCTCTCTCTCTCTCTCTGTCTCTCTCTCTCTCTCTCTCTCTCTCTCTCTCTCTCGCTCTCTCTCTCGCTCTCTTCTCTGTCTCTGTCTCTGTCTCTGTCTCTGTCTCTGTCTCTGTCTCTCTCTCGCTCTCTTCTCTCTCGCTCTCTTCTCTCTCTGTCTCTCTCTCTCTCTCTCTCCCTCTCTTTTTCAGGTGATGTGTATGTATATAAATACATATAACTGGAAAAAAAAACTGATTCTGTTTAAGTCTTGAATGCTGTCTCTCTCTCTCTCCCTCTCTCCCTCTCTCTCTTCTCTCTCTCTCTCTCTCTCTCTCTCTCTCTCTCTCTCTCTCTCTCTCTCTCCTCTCTCTCTCTCTCTCTCTCTCTCTCTCTCTCTCTCTCTCTCTCTCTCTCTCTCCCTCTCGCTCTCTCTCTCAGGTGATTTACGCGCTTAACACCAAGAACGACGAACACGAGGAAGAGATGGAGGCACTGAAAGAGTCCCATGAAGACGAGGTACATCTGAGAATGTAAAGGATGTCTGGTCTCAGCGGCCTCACCTGGTCTGAGTCTGATTGGTCTCTGGGGCTGGGGGAGGCTGCATACCTGTTGCTCGTTGACCAATCAGTGTGCAACACAATCTGTTGCACACAATGTTACTGGGTACGTACGGCTGTCTGTGAGTGATTCACGAGTGAAGCTAGGACAGAAGGCTGGGCCAGTGATTACAAGATAATCCGCAAGTCCAGAGAGGAGGATGGCACGGTAAAGGCAGTATCTCAGTAGCTCAGGAGGTAGAGCCGGTTGACGGTCCCAGGCTCCTCCTAGCCGAGCGTCGAGGTGTCCCTGAGCAAGGCACCTCACCCCCTAACTGCTCCTGATCAGCTGGCTGTCGCTCTGCGTGGTTGACTCCGCTGTCGACGAATGAATGGTTGTAAGTCACTGCAAAGAAATCCCTTAATGTAAAGGTAAACGGTGTCAAAATCTGCACTTTGTAAGTGTAAGTGGTCATTTGTAACTCCACCGAAACTCATTGATTCCTGTGGCCGTTGCAAACGCAAGATTGTTGAGGCTCAAATAAAGAGCTGGTCTCCTGCTTTGAAGCTCGGAGCAGAGAGAGCAGAGGAGGAAGGATTTTTAAGGAATTTGACATTTACATCTACATTTAGGGAGTTAAGCAGACGCTTTTATCCAAAGCGACTTACATAAAAGTACCTTTGTCAGAAGAGAGAACCAACAATATATCTCTGTCAGTACAGTGAGGATGTTCATAGAACCAAGTGCCGAGCACTAACCATCACTAAGCTAACCCGTTCACCGTACACAACAAAGATAGCGAGGATAAGACGATACACAACAACCACGACATACAATAAGAATATGAATAAAACTCTTGAACCTTGAATCATGGTTTTAGGGCTGGCTTCTGATCCCAGGTCAGCATAATAACTAATAACATAATAATAATAAAGTGTTTTAAGACACTAGACACACCCTCAAGACACCCTCCTGCCTTTAATCCGATCCCATGGCATGAAAATTTCACTTTCTGAGGTTTTCTAACATAATGAGTTTGCTCCACCTTTGAAAAAACCACGCTCCGTTTTGAATTTTCCCCGTATGCCATCGTAAGGGGAGATGCCACCTCCCCTTTCTCTGCCTTGCCAGCCCAGAGAATTTGACCCGCCAATGAGACATTGAGCTACGACTGTGTGTGTGTGTGTGTGTGTGTGTGTGTGTGTGTGTGTGTGTGTGTGTGTGTGTGTGTGTGTGTGTGTGTGTGTGTGTGTGTGTGTGTGTGTGTGTGTGTGTGTGTGTGTGTGTGTGTGTGTGTGTGTGTGATTACACACACTGTAACACAAGTGTGTACCCTTTTTTGTTATTTGGATAACCGTTCTGCTGTTGGTGTTATGGCGTATAACATGTCGGTTCTTTGACGTCTCTGGTATTTCCACAACAAGACTGTAGTGGGGGTTATCCCAGCCGTCGTTGAGCCCCGGGGCCGGTAGCGGGCGGTTCAGTCTACTTCAGATTGGTGTGGAAGTGGAAGAACCAGAGACGTCGGAGAACCCATATCGTCTGGAGGCGCACACAGCTTTTGGCCGTGATAATATGTATTATATGACATAGATATCTATGGATTATATGAGATCTAGATATAGAGCTCCAGGACTGTAACGCAAGTGTTGTACACTTCTTTGTTATTTGGATAACCGTTCTGCTGTTGGTGTTATGGCACATAACACGTCGGACTCTCCTCTCTGATATTATAATGAGACACGTAGTGGGGGTTATCTCAGCCATGGTTGAGGAGGAATTGGGGGGAAAGGAACTTTGGCTTTGACTCCCTGGAGTACATGAACCGCGACATGGTCGCCCGCTGCCCGCTGCAGGAGGCGCTGGTCCCTCGGCAGCGGGGCTCCGGCGGGAGACAATCGCGGTCAACAATCCCTTTCTCTTCCATGCCGTGGTCAAGTGTACTTCAGATTGATGTGGACGTGGCAGAACCAGAGACGCCGGAGAACCCGACGCAGTCTTTGAGATTCATAAAATCGTCTGGAGGCTCACACAGCTTTTGGCCATGACAATATCAATGATACGATATAGATATCTATGTATATTATGATATTATTTAAATATAGAGCTACAGGACTTCGCCGTAGCACCCGGAGTGGTTCTAGAATATTCACAGAACACTAAAGGCTGTGTGTGCCTCTCCATTGCGATTCATCCACTGTGAACAGAGCTCATGGTACCGTGGCCGCAAGCTGCTCAGGGCCACACCCCCACCCTCCTCCTTGACCCCCCTCTCTCCTCCTCATTTGCATTAAAGCTACAGACGCCGAAATGGCGCGTTTGGGGATAGCTCAATGTGTGACTGGCTCGTAGTGGCTGTAACTGCACCACGGCTGAATTTTGGGAACGTCTTCAAATACTGTGTTAGGGGCCCACTAATACCTATATTAAAGCATCCATAAAGTAGCATGCCATGGGACCTTTAACACACACTTACATACACCTACTGTATATACAGTACATGCTTACACTACCAAGGGACGCAATGGAAATAAGCCCATGGGCTTTTTTGCGTTGTGTATCCTTTTGACCGGATTTACATCTATATGCTTACCTTTGTGCATGTGTCAATAAAGAATTTCAATCAATCAATGCATACCTATTCCCTCTCTCTCTCTCTCGCTCTCGCTCTCGCTCTCTCTCCCTCTCCCACCTCTCTCCCTCCCTCCCTCCTAGCCTCCCTCATCTCCCCCCCTCTCTCCCTCCATCATAGAGCACAATATCTCAAACGGTGTTACTGCAGTTGTTTCAAGACACTAGTCACACCCTCAAAACACACCCTCCTTC
>OLKM01001201.1:0-5000 GCA_900291075.1 Melanogrammus aeglefinus | reverse complement strand
AAACAAGGAATTTATTCTCAACACGCCAAGCCCAGAATAGACATCACCTCAAACGGTACCTCAAACAAGAAACTTATTTACTCAAAATAACAAGAAGCATGTTTTCTCAAAATGCAAAGATCGGAATTAGAAATTCACCATCAATTAGGTCCAGGATCTGCAGCTGAACTGGTCCCAGATCGGAATTCAATATACACTAGTCGCCATCCCAAGGAAGCTCTTCTCAAAGAAAAAACCAATGAATTCATTAACAACACTGAATTTCAACTGACAACTTGACTCCAATTAGGATACTGTCAGAAAAATCCCTACAAATCTTGCTCACTCCACGGAGCTTGTTCTGGGAGAAGATCTAGGGGCCCAAACTCCTGGACACCACTCTGTGTGTGTGTGTATAATATCATATTATACATGTCCTATTGGAACTTTCCTACTAATTCGAAAAAACTGGGAACATAAAATGAGGTCACAAGTGCAGGCTGGAAATGTATTTCCTGCCTTTGACCTGTAGGGGTCTGTATGCGGGTTTTTGCACCGCCCAGGTAATATAAGGACAGGTGTGTGTTCGTCAGACACTGAATGTCAAGGGAAGAGGCGCAGGTCAGTTTTCAAACTGACCGTCGCTTGCAGGTGTGTGCCGCAGAATCTTGATGTCGGTGGGCTGACTTTGTCAGATTTGTAAGGCTGACAAATCCGCCGCTGACCCAAGTGGATGACTTGTCAGTTGTAAAAAGTAGACAACTCCAGCAGTACAGCCTGTTTATTTTCTCATCCATGGATATCTGGGAAACA
This sequence comes from Melanogrammus aeglefinus, assembly GCA_900291075.1. NCBI lineage: Eukaryota > Metazoa > Chordata > Actinopteri > Gadiformes > Gadidae > Melanogrammus > Melanogrammus aeglefinus. The sequence continues at coordinate 4,208 of OLKM01001201.1, read as the reverse complement.
ATTTTCCCCGGGGCATCCCACTAACCCTATAGTGGGATGGTGAGTCTGCGGTTTGTCAGTGGTAGTATAAAAAAAATACCAGATCGCTTCCGGTATTGTGACATACCATACGTGACCGTATCTGATAGATCTGGGATCTTCTTTTTATATTTAAATTCATAAAATAAAAAAGTTAGTTCTACTTGTACAGATGACGACATTATTATCGAGACGTCATGACGCATTATTTAATGTTTAGATACAACCATGTGAGATCATTGCACAGCTGCTTTATGAACTTTAGGTTGGTCACAGACTTCCGAGAAATATCATTGATTATTACGTTTTTTTGGGGGGCAAAAACTCGAATAATCGTCGCGATAAATTGATCCATTCTACTTTGCAGTAACTTGGTTGACCTCAAAGCAGGCTGGAAAACCTGTCAGTGGCCTTTTCTGTACTACCGCTGACAAACCGCAGACTCACCCTCCCACTACGCCCGGGGAAAATTGTTTCCCTGGATATCTCCGATCATTTTCCGTTTTGAAATGCCTTTGAACTGTCTTAACCTTTTCTTTTAATTCAAGTTCAGGAGTTGGTCGTCCGGTTTTTTATTAATTCAAGTTTTTCTGTGAAATGCCGCCTTGAAAAAGGCGATGGTATCAAGCTAGACGCAACGTTGCTCTCGTCTTCCGCCATCGCTCTCACCACTCTGCCCCGCCAGCTGTTCGGACTTCAAGGCCTACGAGCTTCTTTTTGTTTTGTCCCGCCCACTGAAAATCAAACCGTGATTGGTCGATTTTACCATCACTCTCCAAACCAAAACACATAGCTCGGCCTTCCCCGAGATTCGTGAAGTCTTAACCAGTTAATGAGCCAGCTAACCGGCTACGATAGGGACGGACTATTCTGATTGGATAACATGTTTCAGGACAGTAAGTTCACATTTCATTGCTGATGTGAACTTGACAGTATACTTAACTTTAGAACATAGATGGAAGAAAATGTATTGAATGTATTGTATTAAATGAAATCAGTTAGATGTTCTTAAATATATACGTACATTATTTAATACTGGTAGAAGGTCCTGAGGGTTCCCCTCTGAGTGGAGATAGTTTGTCGGTTTGATTGTGTACATGCAAATTAAAATACGTTTGCATCCTCACAACTTATTTTTATAATTGGATGGTTTTTTTTGATCGCTAAATGTAATCTAATATTTTTACATGAACTTTACTTTCATTTATTTTGTTCATTATTAGCTTTTGTTTTCAGGGGTATATGAAAAAGACATAAAATACATAACAAAAACCAAATGGACAATAGCACCATACCTTCCATATAGAACGTAGATGGAAGTTAGCATTGCGTATACATTTATTAATTCGAATACATATATTATATCATATAATTCTATCATGTATTAATATTATATGATATAATATTAATTAAACGGCTTTGGTCCCACTGTGGTTCGTGGTTTTCCAATGGGGGTACCTTACCTCCATGGCGTCTTTCCTTCTGTTTTCCGGGGGCGGGGCCAACAGGTCCAGCACATCGTCACGGAGACGCGGGACAGGATCATGCAGTTCAAGAACAAGATGGCGGACGAGGCGGACCTGAGGCGGCGGCTGGCGAGCCTGGAGGAGTCGGTGGAGATGCACGAGCACATGAAGAGACAGGTCTGTCTGTCTGTCTGTCTGTCTGTCTGTCTGTCTGTCTGTCTGTCTGTCTGTCTGTCTGTCTGTCTGTCTGTCATTCTGTCTCCCTCTCGGTCTGTCTGTCTGTCTCCCTCTCTGTCTGTCTGTCTGTCTCCCTCTCAGTCCGTCTTTCTGTCTCCCTCTCTGTCTGTCTGTCTGTCTCCCTCTCGGTCTGTCTTTCTGTCTCCCTCTCTGTCTTTCTGTCTCCCTCTCGGTCTGTCTGTCTGTCTCCCTCTCTGTCTGTCTGTCTGTCTCCCTCTCGGTCTGTCTTTCTGTCTCCCTCTCTGTCTTTCTGTCTCCCTCTCGGTCTGTCTTTCTGTCTCCCTCTCTGTCTGTCTGTCTCCCTCTCTGTCTGTCTGTCTGTCTCCCTCTCGGTCTGTCTTTCTGTCTCCCTCTCTGTCTTTCTGTCTCCCTCTCTGTCTGTCTTTCTGTCTCCCTCTCTGTCTGTCTGTCTCCCTCTCTGTCTGTCTGTCTGTCTGTCTGTCTGTCTGTCTGTCTGTCTGTCTGTCTGTCTGTCTCCCTCTCGGTCTGTCTTTCTGTCCCCCTCTCTGTCTGTCTGTCTTTCTGTCTCCCTCTCTGTCTGTCTGTCTGTCTTTCTGTCTCCCTCTCGGTCTGTCTTTCTGTCTCCCTCTCTGTCTGTCTTTCTGTCTCCCTCTCTGTCTGTCTCCCTCTCTGTCTGTCTGTCTGTCTGTCTGTCTGTCTCTCTCTCTGTCTGTCTGTCTTTCTGTCTCCCTTCTGTCTGTCTGTCTGTCTGTCTCCCTCTCGGTCTGTCTTTCTGTCTCCCTCTCTGTCTGTCTGTCTGTCTCCCTCTCTGTCTGTCTGTCTGTCTTTCTGTCTCCCTCTCGGTCTGTCTTTCTGTCTCCCTCTCTGTCTGTCTTTCTGTCTCCCTCTCTGTCTGTCTGTCTCCCTCTCTGTCTGTCTGTCTGTCTGTCTCTCTCTCGGTCTGTCTTTCTGTCTCCCTCTCTGTCTGTCTGTCTGTCTGTCTCCCTCTCTGTCTGTCTGTCTTTCTGTCTCCCTCTCTGTCTGTCTGTCTCCCTCTCTGTCTGTCTGTCTTTCTGTCTCCCTCTCGGTCTGTCTGTCTGTCTCCCTCTCGGTCTGTCTGTCTGTTTACATCGTGTGTTGACACTGGCACAAAACATCCAAAAAATCGCACGGTTTACAGTTTGTCTCAGTCACTTTGTTATATTTCTCTAATTATCCTCCACAGTTGCAAAACAGTAAATGCATTTCTCAAAACAATTCGTACAAATAGAAAAACACCATGGATACCTGCAAAAGCCAGTCTCTTGCTCAAAGTCTGTAGTTCATCTCTCAAAAGAAAATATCTGTCAATGAACATGTCAGCACCATCAGAATGACAAGTCCTTGTGTCACTGTGTACGGATGAGACAGTCAAACTGCTTAGTCGTGTTGTCAATATAACAGTGTACTCTGGAGGGATGTTCTGATACAAACTATGGCTATAGTTTTGAAGACAATTGTTGTAAATTGTAAGTTACACCTTTGTGTATGTGGGAGATTGATTGCAAAAGACTTGACAAGATTCACATTTACGCTTTGACTGTTTGTACTGTCATTTGTTGACAGACCATGTCATTGCTGGAAATGTGAACATAGGACAATCTCCTTAGGGTAAACTGTACCTGCATTGCTGTCGGAGTTACAGTGCAGTCATCCTACACCTCCTGACGTTCCTGTCTGTTGGGCCACACATTCTCAGGCAGCCTCACTCCTCTTCCTCGTCTTCTTCTCTCTGGCTGTTGACCCCGTCCAAATCCTTGTCCTTCCATTGTCAGACAGTGTAACATTGTGTTGTGCTCCAGCTATATACAGTATATACTTGCCAGTTCATGTTTCAGGAGATGCACTTTTGAGCTATTTATACAGTAAACTGGTTGATCGTTGGTTGATATAACACCTAACACATTTCCCTGCTGGGAGGAAGTCAAGGTTCACCTTGTAGCAATTTACCAATTCAGGAAAGATTTAGAAAAAATTCGAATGGAATTATCTAAGAAATATGCTTGACATATAATAACAACTTGTTCAACCATTTTGCCTGTAAAGACTTATTCAAAATGAAAAGCTTGTGGGGGTGAGACTATTCACTGGTACATCCATTTGCATAAACGCACCAAAGCATTTGCAACTTGTTCAAAGAAATGAGAAACTGCTTTTTTTGATGTGCACAAACGACGCAATGATGTGAACATTGAACAGGGAGTTTGGAGAATTTCAATTCTGATCTGTGAAATGTACCAACGCGACTGAGAAAAACGGCAAATCGTCATGAATGTGTGTGACAGTTAATCGTACCTTCGGCAGTGAAGATACAGTTGGACTGAAAGTCGACGTACAACGTTCCTGGATGAAAAGTTGTGCAATTGTTATTACGAAAAAAAGGTTAAATATTAAGCGGGTGCGCTGGTCAGTTTGAAATGATCTCATCGTGTGTGTGTGTGTGTGTGTGTGTGTGTGTGTGTGTGTGTGTGTGTGTGTGTGTGTGTGTGTGTGTGTGTGTGTGTTTTT
>OLKM01001200.1:80698-161365 GCA_900291075.1 Melanogrammus aeglefinus | reverse complement strand
GGTAAAAAATTTAGCAACCCCCAGGAAACTGCCTGCAATTCTCTTGCGAGTAGAGGGAGAGGGCCACGCCGCCCACCGCAAGAGACCTTGGAGGGGTCCATCTCGGACCTGGCCCTGGCTAATAAATGTAAGCCCAGCGAAGGAGACGGATTTAGCGTAGAAACTCGCACTTCTCTGCCTTTGACATAAAGCCTGTTCTCGAGCAACCTCTGCAGGACCTGGTCTAACATGAACCCTGTGCTCCTCCACGGACTTGGAAAAAATGAGTATGTCGTCAATATAGACGAAGACGGTCGTGGTCAACATGTCCGGAGAGACATCATTCACCAAGGACTGGAAGACCAGCGGAGCATTGGTGAGACCGAAAGGGCATGACTAAGGTACTCAAAAGTGGCCTAGTGGGGTGTTGAACGCGCCGTCCTTCCACTCGTCCCCTCCCGGATGCGGACCAAGTGGTAAGCGTTCGCGTCAATCCAGCTTTGAGAAGACAGAGCTCCGTGGAGAGGGACAAAGGGCGAACTATGAGGGCAGGAAGGTACTTGTTCCTCACCGTGAGTCGTTCAGCCACGGTAGTCAATACAGGTCGCAGTGAACCATCCTTCTTCCCAACAAAGAAAAAACCCGCTCCCACAGCGTGAGGAAGACGAACGGATGATTCCAGCCGCCGAGAGACTCCCCCAATGTTACTCTCCATTTGACTCCCCTTCGGGACGAGAGAGGTTGGAAACAGACGACTGCCAGGGAGGGGCTCCGGGGAAGGAGATCAATAGGCGCAGTCAATAGGACGGTAGGGGCAAGGACAAGGCATAGAGCTTGCTGAACACCGCCCCGAGGGTCGTGGTTACTCCTCCGGGACGGAGGGACAGGTAGAGGGACAGCTGCCGGCTCGAGTTTCTGGCGCCCCGGAGGAAGGACTGAGCGACGCAAGCACTGGACAGACAGAGCGTACTCCATGACATGACTCGTCCCGTTCTCCCAATCGACTTGGGTGTTGTGGTTGTCTGGAACCAGGATAACCCAGCACGACAGGGAGAAGGCGATAGAAATCACCAGAAGGAAAATTAGCTCGTGGTGATTCCCTGACGCGAGCAGGTTGATTGGACGTACGGTGCCTCCACCCGCAGTGAGCGAGCTCCTCCATCTAGTCAGCCAGGCGTCTCAATGGAAAGGTCAAGAGGACGGTGTCGATCCCACCATCGACAACCAGCCTCCCGATCATGGAAAACTCTCATCCGCCCCGGAGTCAGGAGGATAGAGAGATGGAATGGTCTGGTGTTTTCCACTGGAGGACCGCCTCCAGTGAGGCGGCGGGAGACCAGGATTACAGGGAGGGCTCCGCCAGAATCCCTCGAGTTACTGGCGAGGCCCGTTCTTTTCCCGAGAGAGGGACATCAGACCGGAGTGGCCTGATAGCCCACAATAGAGACCAAGCTCGCGAGCGGCAGCGCATGCGTCGTTCCCTCTCACTCCTCGGACAGAGACTTGGTCGTGCGTCCAATCTGCACCGCCGTCATACTGCAGCTCGGGGACCGCGGACGTTCGTTGCGAGGCGGACGGAGACCGGAAGAGGGAACCGGGGAGCAGGCAGACAGCTGGAAGGCGGAAGTGGGGCTCGAATGTGTGACCCTTCTCTCTGCGGCGCTCGCGTAGCCGATGCACCACCCGCGAAATAGCGAGCGAGATCAGCTGTGGTCCAAATCCGGCGGCTCCTCCAGGAGGCAGCTTGGTCCCTTAACTTCGTTAGACAGCGCGTGTTTCAGAAAAACCCCTGCAGAGCTCTCCTGTTTCCCAACCGCTCTCAGCCGCGAGCGGTCCGGAACCTCGACCGCGAAGGACGCAACGCTGCGGGATCCCTGGCGCAGCATGCAGGAAGACGTTTTGGGAGGCCCCCTACCCCGCCACCGGGTGGTTCGAACACCTTCCGCATTTCCTCGGAGAAGCGTCGAAAGTCGGAGCAGACCGCGGACCGCGTGTCCCACACGGCCGCTGCCCAAGCGAGAGCCTCCCCCGCAGAAGAGTCCGATCAGCGTAGGCGATCCGCGACCTGTCCGTGGTGTAGGCTCTGGGGCTGCATCTCAAAAAACACCAGAGAGCACACTGGAGCAAGGAATTGACCGACGAAGACCCTAGATCCCCACGCGTAGGCGCTCGGGGGCTGGTATGAACGGTTCCCGGGAGAAGCCGATGCTTGTAGACGAGGAGCGCGATGAGGATCTCGAGAGAGCGCAGACCCGGGAGAACACCCTGGGTGCAGCGTGACGCTGGCGTCGCTCACCGACGGAGTGTGGTGAGGTAACCTCTGAGAGCCTAGGTCGTGTTGACCTAGGAGTGTCCCCTGGCGGAGGAGATCACCAGGCGGAAAGCCTCTGCGTCAGCTGGGTCCATGCTGGCCAGTTCGTACTGTTAAGGTTAGCGAACAGTAGGAACCCAAAGCGCTGACACAGAGGTACTGAGACTGAGGTGGAAGGGAAGATGTGTTTATCGCGATAGTCAGACAAGCAGGATCAAGAACCAGCGGGTAGTCAGTACAGACGCGGATCAGGAATCCAGGCAGCGAGAGTCAGACAGGTCGAGGATCAGGAAACCGGCAGCAGAGAGTCAGCAACAGGCGAGGATCAGAGAAACCAGAAGGAAGTCAGCCAGCCACGAGACCAGAATCAGATCAGAATACACGAATGGAGTCAGACAGACGCGAGGATCAGGAACCAGAAGGAGAGTCAGACAGGCGAGAGATCAGAAGCGAACAGGCGGTAGTCAGGCAGGCAGGGGTTCGGTGGAAGGGGAGAACTAGAGAGGAGAAGAGATGGTTACCAAGGGGTCAGCCAAGAGAGAGTAATTCAATAACGCCGGTTTAGGACCGATACTAACTGTGTTGATTAACGACGAGAACTTGGGCGCCGACTGTCGGAGATCCACGGCTGAAGTAGGGGATGGTGTGATTTGCTTTGATAGACACAGGTGGTTAGGAGAGATGAGACAGCGGCGCCAAGCAAACCACTAATGTGGTGTGGCGTGGACACCGGTGTGCGCGGGCGTGCATGACAGGAAGTGGCATTTTCAATGGTCAGATACAGATCTTGTTTATAACGATAATTGAATAAAAAGTTATGGTCTACTTAATAGATAAATATTACAACAAAAATTATTTGTATATATATATAATATATTTTAATATTATTAATTAAATACCAAAAACGGCTTTAAACATGTGACATGCTTTTGGCCTTTTCTTTTCAATGGGCCTGCGTCAACGTCACGTCACTCTCGGCAAACCACGTTGGTTAAAAGCGTCAATGGAGCTGCTGTAAATTGTGTTGTTTTGTCGTAAACGTTAGCTTTTCATAACCGCGCTAGCTTGGTTAGGAAATATAGATATTTCCATGAAAATATCTGCCCGCTAACGGGCAACACAAGGTGTCCTTGACATCTACGTTTCGAGGCAATTGCAACGGTGCCATACATGACCATATTTTGACTATGTTTCCAGCGTGTAGTTAATTAGCTGTCGAATTTGGGAGGCCTTTATCAATAATGACCAAGCTATAGATTTTGCTTCCGATTGAGTTTTGGTTGAGGATTGATTTGTCGGGCCGTGTGCCCTGTGTCAGTGTGTGTATGTGTTTGTGTGTGGAGGGGGGTTTTGTTGTAAACTTCTGAAACCACCATAAGAAAATAGTAGGATCTCTTCTTTCGTTCTAGAAAAAAAGTTTGTTTCTACCCTTTTCCGTTTCCTTAGTAATTGCCATATTAGCGGGTCTTTCGCTTCGCCATTTAATTCCTATTATCGCATGTCTTCTTCGTGGTAATAAAAAACTGATAGCTTGTATCCTCAAAAAGCCACTATAGCTGTCCCAAAGATTATATTTTTCTAACGACTAATCTAGCGATTATTTTTTTCGATTAGTCGACTAATCGAACGATTTTCTTTTCTTTTTTTTAACATGACAAAAGTTCTCTTTTCACCAGAGTATAAAATCCGAACCCGACAAAGTCTATTCATATTTCATAATATTGTAATGACCACGGAAGAGGCAGCGAATGAAGTGATTAGACAGCTTGGATACCTAATAAACCGTTGGAACACGCAAGACCGGTCACCATAGCAACGCTGGTAAACAAACCCTCGGAGCTCGGCTTTTGGCCGAGTTTTATACCATATAAAGGAATGAAGACATTTAATGGTCCAAATATTTATTAATAAAATATTCGAACATATTCGAAATATAATATAAAAAACATACGAACTTTTATCTTCTTGGTATACTACTATGCCGACTGCTTGATAAACGAACATTCCAGGTCGGGGAAGGGGGAAAATCAACAGAACTTGCGGTGGTTTGCGGCCATCCCTGAAACCCAGAGCTCCCGGGGTGTTTCTTTTTGAATGATGCGTCGTGCATTGCCGTAGTGCTGCTGTGGTACGCTAATGTAAATTTGCATAGGTCTGCCAATTAACCACCTGTTGGGAGCGTTGAGAGTGAAAAAATCTCACACTTTTGAACACCTCAGTCGTGTTTTTTTGCTGCTGTGGAGCCTCTGTGCTCCCGCTACTACTTGCTTGCCGGCGCCATTGTTATGATTAAACGATTGGCGATGATCGTTTTTTGACTGACCTTCCCTTCTGTGTGAACATGTCAACTTATTTTGCAACATTTTGCTCCGTCTGTGGCGAGGCTTTACGTTTTTCTGTCCTCTCTCCTCTGCTCCACCTTTCCTCTCTTTTCTGACTCTTCCATTTCTCTCGACTACTGGAATGAAGACAGCGGAGCTAATTGGTTGTTGTGTTACGCCCAACAGGTCGCCGAGCGGCGCGTTATTACGTAACTGAGGATGGGAATCGATTTGATTGGCCCGGGGCGTCAGTTCACTCAGTTCCGGTGACTGTTCAAGTCAGGCCAGGAGACCATCAGGCCACCGGAAACGTCCCGGTGCTCCCGACGGCGCCAATCCGCCACTGGGAGGCCACTGATGGTGTGTGACGCCAATCAGGACGTGGAGAGTATGCGTCCTTCAGGTCTACGGTGGGCCAGTCTCGCGTGTAACCACCCGCAGTGTGTCTGATGCGTGTAGCATGTGGAAGGGGTCCCTCTCAGGTTGGAGAATGTTGAGTCCCCTCAGCGTCGAGAATGGGACGGAATCCGCCGTCTTTTTTTTGCCACGAGGAAAATACCTTGAGTAAGAAGCCTCTTGGGGGTGCAGCCGAGGATGCACTGGCTCGATGGCGCCCGTTGGCCAGTAGGGACGGACACTCCTGGCTCAGAGCTAAGGCCTTCGCCGGATCGCTGATGATAGACATTTTGACCCGGCTGAAGGCTAGGGGGCCGGCGTCGGAACTGCAATTTCGTACCCTTGGGGTTAAGGTGGAAACTACCCAAGGTGGTCTGAATTGCAGGCAGCCCCAGTTAACTGAGCTGCTGCTGGGAAAAAACAGCAGATGAACCGACCCCATGGGCCAAAGCGCCTCCCCTCTGCCTCCTGAGGCTCTGGGGGTGTTGGTTACGGTTTGCGAGGCACGCGGCTGCCAGAGGGAGGGCGCTGGGGTCGGGGCCGTGGGTGTCAGACGGGCTGTGGGGCTGGAGCCAGCCTCCTCTGCGGGCTGTTGAACAGGCCGCTGAGACCTCTGTAGGACTCCAGGGTACCAGATGCTGAGAGCGCCGCTGGGGGACAGCCAAGGGGCCCCTAAGCCTGCTAGGAGCTGACATGCTCCTGTGGAGCCCAGATAGCTGCTGTCTGGTCTGCCTTGCCCGATGTCGCGGCAATTTCTATTTCAGATATTGCGTAAGGCAGATGAGATATTTAAATACAAAAGACTCACAATACTTGTGAAGAATTATGGTTACATATATTTGTAAAGATAATACAAACAAAAACGCATCATAACATGTATCAACAAATAATAATCAATTTCACATTCTTCCATACACATTCACAATAATTTAGCAGCATTATGTCAACAACACTACTGTAACAACCCGGTTTCCATTTTATCATCAACTATTCCAAAATAACATTCATCAGAAAATATCCTTAGCCTCAATTAAATCAACTGTACACAGTACCATTGGGTCTATAACTCTGGCATCATACTCGTGAACATTAATGAAGGCACTAGCCCATTAAAGAAGGCACTTATGTATAGTTCAACACTGCAAGTGTTACAATACCAGAACAAAATAATTAAGTGCAGCAAATGTTCTTAATGCAATGGCATCTGGCAACATCATGTATTGTTCCATTTTGACTAATATTATAAATGCATTACTCAAACTGTTTTTATCCCTTTTAACCTTGAGTTATTATATTTATATTTTACATGACCCTTGCATGCATTCAAGATCGAATTTCCACACACTTTTGCATCACCGGTATTGTGATTTTTCTCAGTTGTGCCAAATGTATGCCCTTCCGGGCTTACGAACCCAGCCTGACGAGACTGTGGTGATTCCCTGCGTGACCAAGACATTCTCGGGCATGGTTGCCACATAGGGTGAGAATGCAGGCATTTTTCGCTCCACTACGGGACTACACGGAATCACCAGTCCAACCCAGATTGCATGAAACCGGAAGCGACTACCGCACAGCTGCACGCAATAAGTACCCAAGCCCTGGCCACCGTTGTCCAGTGATACACCTTCGTGTGAGAATGGCTATTCAACTTGTTGGCATCCGTGTGGGCCAAAATATGGACCCTCTTTAATTTTTTTCTGGCCCGCAAGAGTGTTGCATGCAAAAATTTAAATAAAATAAATGTAGAACATAGTTGCATGCCATAATCAGGTTTCTGTGTATAGCAGGATGTATCTAGTTCAGTATCAGGTATCGACCAAGAATCAGTCAGTCGGCATCACTTAATTCTGACAATGGTTTGGCTCATATGATGTGTGCTATGGAGTAGATTTTCAGCACTCGAATGCCGTTCAAAACAATGGGAACTAAATAAGAAGTCTGCTGAGTTGTCTCGGGATGTAAGCCAAAAACGTAGAGCAAACCAAGGCAGTAGGCAGCAAGTCTTTCTCACTGGACTTCACTGGCTCAAAATATCTCATATGTTACAGTAGGTTCTGTGTAGTTGGATGATTGTCTAATACAACATTGTTGAATTCTAAATAGGCTACGTGAGAACAAATTCTTTTAAAATTTGATTACGATTAAATTGAAGAACGGCTTAAGGAAGTGACGTGCTGTTTGACAATGTTCTATTCCATGTACTGCTAGTACGTAATATATACTCTCAGTTAAACACGTAGTTTAAGTACGATTTATTTGTAGCGCTTCATTTCATGGTAGTTGTTACTTCTGTTGTGGCCATGAACGTCTAGGCTTTCCTTTCCGGCCCAGCTTGGTTAAGGGAGATTGAATAGGCCTGCCGTAGAGATACCTCGCTCTTACTGCGGGAAGACGGTGTTCCGTGCTCACCCATCTAGCGGTTACACGAGGCTCCGACTGTGCCGCGCCAACCAGCCGCCTATATCTAAGCTTCGGGCAGGACGACGACGATGTTGGAGGCCTTATACTATAGAGGAGTTCGAGAGGACGGCCCGACGGTAGAGTTTGGCCGACAAGACACATGTGGGCAGCACATACCTGTCCCTTTCAGTGCGATGAGATCAGCTCGACCTTGTGCACACCGAGAGGCCATGTCCTAGCCGCATAGGGTACGCGGCAGAAAGAAGCAGGGCCATGCTAGTGTAGGCGGACCGCTGCTGCTCCGGAAGTGAGCTAGCCGTATGGACTCACAGCTCAATGTGTAGTTGCTAGATAACATTTCATTTGTCACAAAATTCTTATCGGGCACGCAAATCAATAGCTGGTCTTCATCGATTAAGGGCTCGAATTTCGACCAGCTAACTAAACTAAACATGTTTGAATGTGTTCATCGCGAATCGCACCATAGAATTCGCCTGGAAGTAAAAGTTCTGAAGACTCACGTGATTGCCCTTACAACGATTGCCTGCTTACTCCACTCATTCGGCAGCTCTCTCATCTCATGTTGCTCGTGCCGGTAGGCAGCTCGAGCTTGCAAGATGTACGCCTGGAGTTCTACGCCACACCTACTCACACTAACGCTCTATACTGCATATCCGAAAACCAGCCCCCCCTGCCAATGGACTGAAAGTGATGAGAGAAATGCACATTAACTTTTTGTTATCTCAGAAGCGCGTGCGCTACTGGATTCCTTTTGACCCGAGAAACGCCTATAATTTTCACCCCATTAGAGGAAGAATCTATGTTGTCTTTTGTTTTACCGTTTTACACGTGAGGTGAACGAAATAAAACCATTGACCCGCAACCCTGTTTGGAGCGTCTCCTTTGAAAAACTCAGCCGCCGACGATCGGGGTTGTCACAATACATTCATTAGCGATACTTCGTGTACTGTCCTACTTCGGCGCTACAGTGGTGAGAGCGACCGATGCCCAGCCACCTGTAAGGCCTAGAGCAGCCCTCTGCTGGTGAATACGAGTTTGTCAAACCAATAATGTAACCCTTTCAAAATACCTTGTGATAAGACATAAACTGTGTTTAGCTTGTTGACTTTGTTATAAATATTGAAGGCGGGGGGGGAAATAATCCTATGTCTTTTAATCTACAGTGCCACATATGCTATTGCGCAAGTGCGCAGCAAGCGCGCCTGCGTGCACAAGTTCTCATTCCAAGCCGTACGAGACAGACGTTGGTAGCGTGAAGCTGTCTGCATATCAGCCATTGCTTCCGCAGGCATTTTCCAAATCCAGTCCTTACGAAAAAATGCCAGCGGTGGAACAAGATAACAAACACCGTCACTGTTTACCTGTGTAAAGACATGGTTCTTTCAAAATGTTGATAGAAAGGGCTTTAAAGAGATGGTCAAAACACTCGATCCCAGGTACGCGTTACTTGCGCGCACACACTTCAGCCAAATTGAGATACCAAAACTATACAGCAATGTCCTCAAGCAAGTGAAAAACAAATCCATACTATTAAACATCAGTCTTTTTCAGAGATGGAAGTAACTTGAATTAAAACAAAAAAAAACTTGACTTTGGCATAAATATTGAAGGGGGGGAATAATCCTATGTCTTTTAATACAGAGTACCACCCTCTCCCACTAAATTAAATGTTGCCTGACATTTCTGTGAGCCTTAAGGCATTATCAATGTTTTTAACACACCTCACATACCCAAGACCTCCAAAAGGTACTAGTATGTGTAACCTGTGTCTCTGTCACCTTACAGCTTTGCACTAGGGACGGCTGTCCAAATCGATCATAACTCAGTACCACAGGCCGCTGTCTAAGCCTCGGGGGTTGTTGCCTTGCCCTCTGTACCTCCGCATTGTTCAGGGCTGGAGACTCTGCCCCTGACTGACCATGCTCAGGCCTTTCAGGACTCGGGTCAGATCGCTGAGGTTGTAATGGCAAATCCTCTTCGCTCTGTAGTGGCACATCCTCTTCTGGAAGGTCTCTGCCAGAGGATCCAGGTGCCTTCGACGCCTCCCTCTGCCGGGTCTGAGATGCCAGTGGAGGTTGCCAGTGTAGTCGTCGTCGGTGGTGTCATCTGGCTTTGGCTGCTGCGGTGGTTGATGTCTTGGTTGTGTCCCTTTCTTTGCAGGTCTCTGGGAGTCTTGCTTGGGCTGTAGAGTCGTGTTGATGGCTGGTCAACAGGTAGGTAGTCGCAGAACAACAGCAAGTTTCTGTGGACGACTCTATCCCTCTTCTCATTTTCTGGGCTGATCTGGTAGACTGGGCTGTCATCCGCTTTCCTCTCTTTGACCTTGTATACTAGGTCCTCCCAGTAGGACTGAATTTTGCCAGGCCCGCCTCAGGGGGTTAGGTTTCGGAGGAGCACTCTGTCGCCTGGCTGGAGGTCTCTTCCTTGCACTTTCCTCTCATAGTGGGTCTTTCCAAGAACTCCTCCCTTGTAAGCTGTTTTGGCGGCAATCTGGTTTGCATCTTGCATTTTCTTTTTCCACTGACTCACATAGTCATCGTACGTCTCATGGGCCTCATCTTGTTTAAGATTGAACAGCAGACTGATGGGCAGGCGAGGAGAGCGGTCCAAAATAAGGTGGTAAGGTGCGTAGGCTGTTGCCTCGCTCTTTGTGCAGTTGTACGCATGAACCACCTTAGCCAGAGACTCCTTCCAATCTTCCTTCTCCTTCTCCTCCAGGGTGGGCAGCATTGACAACAGGGTACGGTTGAATCTCTCCACCTGTCCATTGCTAGGGATGCACCGAATTTTCGGCCACCAAAAATTTGTGGCATTTTCGGTTTTCAGCCGAAATACTTTTATCACCGAAACAACACGGCCGAAACAGAAATTTGTGATTACGCAAACAAAAAGCACGGCCAGCACACGCTTGTCTGGATAAGCGCCAATATGTCTGTTGTGTGGACGTTTTTCAATGATTCTGAGAAAGACCTATAGCGATTTGCAAACATTGCAATGCCTTGATTTTAATGAAGTTAGTACACAGTCATAGCCATAAATGCAATGGTACTAGGGTTGCCGCAGTGTGGACATTTTCACACCGAGTAATACAATCGTGTGAACACCGGTATTACCGAGTATAAACGGTATAAACTTTGAAACTAGGTCAACCGCCATCTTCTCCGTCAACTCTCCTCTCACACTCGGTGACAGCGTCTGGCAGTGTGCCAATTCTCGGTGACAGCGTCTTATAACGTTCTATATAGTATAATATAATTTTATATATAATATCACGGCCAAAAGCTCTGTGCGCTTTCGGATGGCCGTAGCGCGAGGAGCTCTCGTAGGGATTGGGCTTTGCGGGGTTTGTTTACCGGCGTCGCTATGGCTACCGGTCTTGCGCGTTCCACACAAGACCGGAATTTATTTTATTACTGGAAAAAAATACAAAATAACTCGGTGTTGGCCTCAACACCGGTAATACAGCAGCAACCCTAAATGGTACTAATAATTGGCATAATAATTTCTTTCGGTGTTTCGGTTTTCGGCCTTGGTTTCCTCATTTCCGGTTTCGGCCAAGAATTTTAATTTCGGTGCATCCCTATCCATTACCCTGTGGGTGGTAAGGTGTCATGTGTGAGCCCTGGATGCCAGAGTTCCTTTCAGCCTTACCATCAGCCTGCTGTCAAACTCTTTTCCCATGTCGTGATGTACTCTGCTTTGGAAGCCGAACTTGAGTGAGTAGTCGTTGAAGATCTTGTCAGCAACAGTTTTAGCAGTTTTATTCTTTGTGGCGTAGGCTTGGGCAAACCTTGTAAAATGATCCATGACCACTAATATATACTCGTAGCCGTGTTTGCATTTCTCCAGGTGAAGGAAGTCAATGGAGACGAGCTGGAATGGATAGGTGGTCTGGATCGTTGTCATAGGTGCACGCGTCTGCTTACTTGGCTTCTTCTTTTTGAGACATTCACACACTTTCGTAACGAAATGTTCCACATCTTTGCTCCTTTGAGGCCAGTAGAACCTTTCTCGTATGAGGTCAAGTGTCCTTTCGACCCCTAGGTGACCCATGTCCTGGTGTAGCACTTTTAAAACCAGCGGGTGATAAGCCTTTGGGATCAGCAGCTGTTCTCGGCAGGAGGTTCTGCGGCGCAGGACACCATCTAGGTCTATGTGGATCTTTAGCCACTGTTTTAGCAGCATGGTTACAGCAGGGGGCTCTTCTTTCATTTCGATTCTACTTGGCCTCTTTTTCTGTGACTTGTACCAGAGGACTCTTGACAGGATCTCATCCTCTTCCTGAGCTTTGCGGATTTGTTCTGGAGTGAGAGGTTTGTTGGTTTCACTGTCTTTCACCAAGCTTAGGGCACTGACATGGACCACCTGACTTCCCCGGCAAGGGTCTCTCCTTTCGACTGTTAAGCTTTCCATAGCTGCACTTATTGCCTCTTGACCCGACAATGCAGTACAGCTGCGAATGTAGTCCTCAAAGTCTAAGGGCATTGGCGACAGCCCATCAGCATCTGAGTGGTTCTTGCCGGGACAATAGCGTATGGTGAAGTTGTAGTCGGCCAGCTCTGCCACCGATCTGTATCCGGTGGCGTTTAGTTTGCAGAAGTGAGCACATAGGTCAACGAGTTGTTGTCTGTGTATACCACAAATGATGTAGCGTGGAACAGGTAGTCGCGGAAACGTTCACAGATGGCCCACTTCAACGCCAAGAGCTCGAGTTTCCCGGAGTGCAGATGATACCTCTTTTCTGATGGACTTAAGGTACGGGAGCCATACGCTATCACTCTCATCCTGTCGCTGATATAACACAGCCCCCAGGCCAACTTGTGATGCGTGACAGTGTAACAGGAACAGCTCCGTGAAGTCTGGATATCCCAGAACAGGAGGCTGTGTGAGTGCATCAATCAGCTCATTTAGTACTTCCGGCAGAGAGCTGGTCCACTGTATTGGTGTGCGTGATGGAATGTGACCTTTCATTTTCTCCAGGACTTTCTTGTGTTTTTGGGCTGGTGGGTCTGGGGTGGGATTTTCAGGGTTAGGGACAGTAGGGACAGTTAGCAGGTTGTACAGTGGGTGGGCGATGCGGGAAAAGTTGCGGATAAAGGGTCTGTAGTAGGAGAGAAACCCGAGCATTTGGCGTATATCCCCAACCGTGGCAGGTGTTTTTTCCTTTAAGGCCCTCACCGGAGCCAACTCGTTTGCCCACTCGTTTGCCGTGGCCGCGCTTACGGTTCCCGCGGTTCCCAAGGTCACGGTGCCCAGGCCGCGGGGTGCTGGGGCCGGGGCATGATGGGAGACGTGGCGGTCAGGAGTTACGGGAGTGCCACGGTGTCACAGTGAATAAATGTTCAATCCAACCATTTCTTCCTCAACTCTTCTTTCTTGGCCAAGAATCTCTCTCTAGCAGAATGTTAGCAGAACATAGTTGAAACCTTAAAGCAAGAAGTTGGCAAGACAACTTGAGAATTAAGAGTTTACAGCTGGAAACTCACCAAAGTTGACAAGGTGCACTAAGCTATAATACGCCCAAGAAGACATGGGCCCAACAAAATCCTATAGACAAATAATTAACATGACAAACTTGAGCTGAGCTCTGATAATAACAACACAGTGTATGTGGGCATGTAAGTAAACCAGCAGACTCATTGCCGTATTAATGCCCAATCCCATTTCTTTGCTCAAAGGAAAATCTCAGCCCTAGCCCTCGCTGTTGCGCGTTCACGCGCCGTGGAGCCATGTCCCAATACCAGTTTAAAGGTAGCTTAAGGGGTAAGGGGGAGGGCTAACATCCCCTCAAAATTTAGATTTTCGATGGGCACCCTCAAAGCGCTTCAGTTGTGACTTGCTCCCACAATACCTTGCGAGAAAACTGAAAATCAAGAAATATCCTAGACAAGATGGGAGGGCGAAAAGATGCGACAGGATTTGAAAAACACAAATTTAAGTGTTTCTCTGTAATTAACTATTAATTTGACAGCTCCATAGTTTCCCCCTCCCCCCAGGTGAAGAGTCTGGGTGTCATCCTCGATGGCTCACTTTCCTTCAAATCCCATATCAACATCACCACCCGCACTGCCTACTTCCATCTTCGTAACATAAATCGCCTCCGTCCCTCCCTCACCCCCCACACCACCTCTATTCTTGTACATAGCCTGGTCACCTCCCGTATTGATTACTGTAACTCTCTCCTCTTTGGTCTCCCCCAGAAATCCCTCCATAAGCTCCAACTGGTCCAGAATTCAGCTGCCCATATCATCTCCCAAACCCCCTCTTTCCACCACATCACCCCCATCCTAGAACAACTCCACTGGCTTCCATTCAACTTCCGTATCAACTTCAAAATTCTCCTTCATACCTTTAAAGCCATCCACAACCTTGCCCCTCCCTACCTGTCTGATCTCCTTCACACTGCCACCTCCACCCGCTCCCTCAGATCCTCCTCTTCCATCCACCTCACTGTCCCCTCTGCCCGGCTCACCACCATGGGGAGCAGAGCTTTCAGCCGCTCTGCTCCCAAACTCTGGAACTCACTCCCACCTCACATCCGAAATATTGACTCCCTCCCTCAGTTCAAATCCTCTCTCAAAACCCACCTTTTCAGGATAGCATTTTCACTGTAGTTGTCATGTTTTTTACTTGCACTTTTAATGGTTTTGTTATTTGTTTGCCCTTGTTTTAAATTGTTTTAAATCTGTAAAGTGTCCTTGAGTGACCTGAAAGGCGCTGTTAAATTAAATGTATTATTATTATTATTATTATTATTAATAATTATTTTATTAATTATACTCTGCAGCCCGGCCGCGGACTTCTCGGAAGATCTGGATATCATACGACATGAGCCCGGGGCAGCTCCCCGACCCTGGGCCGCCCGACCTCACGGGCTCTGCAGCCCGGCCGTGGACCGGGCGGCCCGCGGTCAGGGAGCTGCCGGGCTCATGTCGTATGATATCCAGATCTTCCATGTTCTAGTGACTCCAGGTGAAAAATATACTAATATATTATATTATATTAGTAATATTATATAAGTAATGTTATATTTATCGAAATGTATTTTCAATGCATTATAGACATTCGTTATAACCCAGATACATAACCACGCGGGTTGAATTGTCATGCACTAATCGCTAGTTAGCGAATTAGGCTCGCGATTCTCCGCAACATGGGATAGTTCCATGTCAACACTTGCCCTATTTTCATGTCCCATTTCGCCCATTTGATTGCATGTTTATGGGGTAATGTGTTAGGGCTGTAGAACGGACTCTCGGAAGATCTGGATATCATATGACATGAGCCCGGCAGCTCCCCGACCCTGGGCCGCCCGACCCCGGTCCACGGCCGGCCGGCCCGCGGTCGGGGAGCTGCCGGGCTCATGTCGTATGATATCCAGATCTTCCCAGGTTTGATGACGTCACAGGGTAGGGTTGTCCCATTTGGTAGGGGATCGGATAGGGGTAGCAATGAGCATGAGCAATGAGGGTAAGGGTAGGGTTAGGGTTGAGATGTAGGGTTGAGACAGTGAGCAAAGAAATGGGATTGGGCCTAAGTCTCTAGGATCAGTGGTGTGTTTACCCAGCTCTGCACATCTCCAACTCTATGTTGTGCAACAAACACCCTCTCTCTCTCTCCCTCCATTTGCTTGTCATGAATATTCATTAATATGTATATATATTCACCAAACCCGGTTCAGAGGGCATTCATTGCTGACCACCGCAAAATCAATGAAAAACGATGCAATGACACCTTTAAGCAATATAACATGAGTGTCAGTGGGTTGTTTTTTTATTTTTATTATTGGGGCGGAGGGGGGGGGGGGAGGATCAGGGTAAGGCCAGGGGGGCGTTTGCTCAAAAAAGGTTGAGAACCACTGGTCTACAGTGTTGAATGCAGCATTGAGGTCTTGTAGCATTGGTATTGAGGTTTTGGCAGAGTCTGTGTTAAGACGGATGTCGTTTACAACTTTAATAAGGGCGATCTCGATGCTGTGCAGGGGTCGAAATCCTGGTTGGAAGGTGTCATAGCAACCAGTTTATGCCAGGAAGTGATTTAGTTGCTGGAGGACTACTTTCTCCATGATTTTACTTATGAAGGGGAGATTGGATATTGTTGTGTAGTCAGTGCTTAATTTGTAAAGTGGGAGGTCCCGAAACGCAAAGGGTTAGAAGTTATAGGACATAAAAAAGAAACACTGCCTACTAGGGTTGTGCCGATGGACGATGACATCGTCCATCGTGATGTCATCGTTCATCATGATGTCATCGTCCATCACGATGGCTGACTGACATCATGATGGACAATGACCTCGTCCATCATGTTGGCTGACATCATGATGGAGGGCCACCATCGTGATGGCGTGAAATTCGTTCCAAAGAGGAGGCGCAAACAGGCCCGCCGCTCCCTATACACAGAGTGCGCAGAGTGCGTAGGGCACCAAGTACCTGGGGGGGGCATCAAAAATTAAGGTTTGTAAAAAAATTAAAAAAATAAAAATTAAGATTACATTATTGAATTTAAAAAAAAAAGTAAATTAGTTATGAAGAGGCCCACCGTTGTTTTTTCTTAATTGTATAAACTATCACTCAATTTCGGCAAATAAGATGTTCATAGCTAATATATAAAAAGAGGCTCTCCCCCCCACCCCTCTTGCATGGGGAACCGAAACGGCCAGAAGCGGCCCTGGGCGCGAAGGATCAATATCCGAATTAAAAAGAGATAGTCGGCCAATGCTGACACATTTTGCAGATTGTAAATTGACATGAAATATTGTAAACGTTCACAATCCTGCTCTGTGATATATAATTTATCATCATTTCTATTAACTTGTATGTGCCGCACTTGATTGTGGTCATGCATGGTAACGTTTTTTCCTCTCTGCTTGCTCCTCAGATGGGGCAAATTTCGAAAGTGTCGGGCGTGGTTTGTTGGCCCGCAGCTTTTCAGTCCGTCAACAGATCTCCGACACTTTCAAATGACGTTAAATCTTTATAAAGAACATAAAACTCTTGGGATTTGTTCTGTAAATTAATATATCCATATTATTGCCTTATTTTAACATATTTTTAATTTTAATTTTTTTCATGAGAGGTACCGGATCTGCCCAAATAAGTACCGGAATACAGGGAGGCTCAAATCAACCATTGTCTGTAGTTGTTATTAAAAGAGGCATCTAGGCTCCGCTTCTTTAAAGGGGTTTAATAACTGCAGTTTAAGGCTTTTGGGAAATTGCCTGATTGGAGAGAGTTGTTAACTATTTTGCAATATGTCTATAAAGCCATGATGCACTGTTAGGAACGTGCTAAGCAAGAGGAAGGTGGCCTGCCTAATCTCACTGCTCATGCATGCCATTTGTGCTCAAACACCAAAATTGGTCCAAAAAAACCATCAAACGACACCTCTTGTATGTGGTCGTCGGGCTTTATCACCACGACATGTAAGTGGAACATGCATGAAATGTATGGATGCAAAAGATAGATCTGAACATGGTTCAGTTAGACGATGATCCACAACACACCCCTGCTAGGTGTCTTTTATTGGGCTAATCTGGACAAAGGGTGGTGCTGCTTGAAGACCAGTTTATTTCAAGGGAGAGATTGAGGACAAAGACACATGGTGTTCCTGGTTACCGTGCAGGAGATCTCTACCCGATTCTGTGTGGTAAAAGCTGGTTTAACATGTGCACATTTATTGTTCAATGTGCAACAGTGGCGCAGCCTCACCCAGCCCATTGTCCAATCAGTCTGACTCGGGCCAGGTGAGGCTGTTTCAAACAGCCATCATCCACACACCATATTTTTAGAAAACAGTACAAAACAATCTTGAATAATATAGGTAAACATTATTAATTTTCTATTTTATAACAATTGCAGATGGCTTACAATTCCTATTTGTTAGCATTTTCCACATAAACGCTTTCATCCAATTTTCTTTTGAAAGCTTGTTTTCTAGAGCACAATGTTGGCTAGTTCATATCTGGCCATTTCCTCTGTAGTCCTACATGCAATGATTTGCCAAAAAATGTAAGTAATTTGTACTACTATATGTACTACAGCTACCCTTACAAAGACGGAACTGTTGCACACAAAATATTTGACATTATAAAAATGCATTAATAGGATAAACCAAAATAATTTAATGATGCATAATGGAAGATACTACGAAAACACAAATTCTTTTGGCCATTTAATGACCTTCTTCTTCTCCCCGGCTAAGGCTTTGGGGGGTTTCAAGTGTCAATCCAGGGGGCTCGGCCCCTCCGTATTTCGACGACCGACGTGTTCCTTTGCGTTAAGTTATTTTTCTTCAGATGAGTTTTTTTTGGCATTTGGCCTTAGGAGTTGAATCTTTTCTTGGCTCGGTGCTGGCAGGTCGAGCAGCGAGCCATGCTGGGCACTGGATGTTGGCTACTGATGTTCCTTTTCATCTTTTTGGATTGGTTATTGCTTCGGCCATCTTTTAAGGGTTGTTTTTTTCTGTCATTTATATTCCTATCAAGTATTTGGAATTTCTATTGTCATAATTCTCTGTCTAAATAGTTGTGATTGTCTGATTGAAGGGGGTTCAGAGGGCCATAGTTTCAGAGTCACGGTTTGCTGCTGCTATAAGAAGCTTCCAAACGATATATGATTCAGTATGACTCGGGTATATAATTCAATATGGCTCTCGGAGAGAGATCTCCTGTATGGCAACATGGAGCACCATTGTCATGTATCATTGTCTGCAACCTTACAATAAACCGGTCTTCTGACATCACCACCCTGTGTCCATTGGCTGAAGAAGCCCAAGAAAAGGTTGGGTGTGGGTTGTGGATCATCAACTAACTCGTCAAGCATGTGCCACTCACATACCTTAAAAACAACCTGAAAACAACTGTGCTGAGAATCAAAGTGGGGTGGAGCATCTACTGCAGACTGATATACCTTAAAAACAACCTGAAAACAACTGTGCTGAGAACCAAAGTGGAGGGGAGGAGGCAGCTAGGCTGAGGAGCTGGAGGAATCAGAGGCTTATCTTGCGAATTACAGAAGCATTCAAACCAAAAAAACAATTGTGATTGCTGAACCTACCTGTGCCAGCCTTTCGGACAGACGCTCAATTAGGACCAACTGTTCACGGACAGAAAGAGAGAGAGGGACATCCTGTTGAAGAGCACTGGAGAGTTGGAACTCACAGAAGAAAAGAGAAGAGAGAGAACGTGAGCATTTGGAAATGCTGTCGTCCCTGAAGGTGCTGTTCTCCTTGACGATCACCCTCCTCATCTGTGGAACTGTGTTTACTACCCTCAGCTCGTATGTCTTCAATAACAGGTCACACACACACACGCACGCACGTACGCACACGTGCACGCACAAACACATCCAGGCACACACATTTTCCTCCAAGAACACTAACATTTGAGTAGAGTTTAACGGTTCTATTAACTTGATTGCAAGGCATCCACAAGAAGTCACAAGATTCTTTTCAAGAATCTGTATTATGGGAAACTTTTTGTATTTTAACACGAACCACATGAATGAGCAGTGAGGGTTAGTTTACAGGTGGTCTTCTATCTTTCTTGGCATTATATCATCCATCTGATGGCCGTCATGTGGAAACAATAGGTGGACTTAATCAGAGATTGGTCTTTGGTCAAAACTTTTTTTCTTTTAAGTGTGTTTCGATAGGCCTACATCCTTGACAGACCTACTACTATGGACCCTGGCTTAATTTTTTCTATTTAGTTTAAGACAGTGAAATACGACACATGTATTCCAGCCAGCACCTCTGACTTGCGCAACATTTAATTTTATTTTATCTACAGTTTACAGGCAATGGATCAAAATGTAATGTATATTTTATCATGAACATGAATTAACCACAGATAGATTTATGAATGTACGTAGAAATTTACAGTTTAATGTGGTTATCTTGGGTTTGTCATGCAACAAGGTGAAACATGCCCCTCCTAGTTAAAGGGCTGTACCTTAACCGCAGCAAATTAACATGGGTACACATTTCGAAGGACTTGACTGACTGGTTGTACTTCTAACAGATATGCAACTGATTGGCAAATTGTGGTTGGGGTGTGCTAATTCAAAAGTCATCCTAATTAGATGTGTGTGTGTTTATATGTGTGTGTTTGCCATCCAACCATGTTACTATATAAAGCTCTGAAAAAGCTTTTCCCGAACATAACTGTTTCACTCCATAGCGATGTGAAACCTGCACCTCCACCTGTTCCTTTACCTCCCGCTCCGAAAATCCTGCAGCCCCCTAAACGATGTAAAGGATGCAGGTGAGAGCCCACATTTTATAACAACCTCACCCGCTTTGCTCCCTCCCTTCGTATGGCTATCCACCATTTGGAAGATGCATTTCATACATGTGATGGAAAGGCAAGATGTTCACCAGAACCAAACATGGAAGAGATTCTGTCATTTAAAAAGAGCCAACCAAAAACTCATATTCTCACGGCGCATTTACCCACAAGCTACTTCACGGTCATTCACATGTATGGGAATTCAATGTAGGTCACTTTGGATTATATACAATTATTAATTGGTCAAATGTGACAAATATTAATCAATCTAATATTGGTGTCAGTGACACTTGTGATACAGAATGGAAACCAGTTATTATATTTAATGTCTTCATGCCTACGTCTACTTTAAGTCTTTATTAAATGTTGTTTTTATTGAAGTTTATTCAGATATTTGCTGTGTTTTGTTCATAGGGAATCACCGATTGAGAAAGTGGTGGCACGTTATTCTCAGACATGGAAAATGCAGCAAGAAAACTCTACAAATTTCAGGTGCTAAAAACGATTGTGATACAAACACCTGCAACACAATTGCATGCGAGGTCTTTGGAGTTCGATAGAGATATCTGGTTTCTAATATGATGATGAGGGCATTAAGGATTATTACATTTAGTAGATAGTATACTATAAATCTAGCCATACAGGAAGTGACGTAATAAGGAGAAATAGGGTCAAGGACACTTGGAGTCTTTTTTATATGAAATAGGGCCTCGATATGCATTATTCAATTTGCGGCCTCCAGCCCAACAGACAGGAAGTGATTCACAAAGTATGATCAAATGCGCTATTGAAACACTTTGGAAATAAAAGGCATTGCATGCAATGAATCTAAAGTCATTGGAAAGAGATAGGAACTTGGCCATAAGACTTATGAACCAGGGGGCACAATCTAAAGTCATTGGAAAGAGATAGGAACTTGGCCATAAGACCTATGAACCAGGGGGCACAGTGGGATAGCTCTGTGAAAGTCTTGAAAGAGCACAATGAGGGCTTGACCTCCAACCTAACAGTAAATAAAACGGCATTAGTTTTAAGTTCCCCATTTCCAGTTGGGTGAAGATAGAAACTTGTGCCTAAAGGCGTGTGGAGATAAAAGACCTGTCTGTACACACCTTTTTTCATGTTTGTGGTCAAAAAGTCAAAAGGGGACTGTGCCACTCCCCTTTTACAGTGTATGAGATCTGAGAACCACT
This sequence comes from Melanogrammus aeglefinus, assembly GCA_900291075.1. Lineage (NCBI taxonomy): Eukaryota > Metazoa > Chordata > Actinopteri > Gadiformes > Gadidae > Melanogrammus > Melanogrammus aeglefinus. The sequence continues at coordinate 140,458 of OLKM01001200.1, read as the reverse complement.
TGGTCTCACAGAAAACTGTGAAATGACTACGGATGCTTAACTCAAAATCCGTGGGATCATTACGGAAACACGCCGATTTCCGTAATATGCGCACAGATTCCCGTATTGTGCTGATAACTTTTTTTTATACAATCTGATTCTCTGAGACATGTGTGAGGTGAAGGTCTATTTTACTCCCGGGTAATTCTATGTCCCCATGGATGTTGTGTTTTCATCACTTTCTATTGGTCTACAACTCTCAAGTTGATCATTGTTTTAGTCTTTTGAAAATCTTTTTTGTCTTCCTTTTACTTTATTGATACATTATCGCTTCAAAAAACATGATTATGATGATCATCTTTTAAAACAGAATCTATACATAAGATGAAGCTTTGTCCTGGACAGCTCAACAGTGTCTCAGAACCTGGGGGTATCGGAACCAGCACCGTTAGCTACAGGTACTCCTGGTCTGCTGCGGACCACCTTGATTGGCAATGCGTATAATCTATCTCAGACCGTCGTGCTTCTTTTTAAACCCGTTATGTAATGACAGGGAGTGACCTGAGGAGGTCAGGAGGGCGCAGTGGTTCCCAAAATTGTTCTGCAGGGCCCCCCTTTTGTAGATTAAAAAAATGTCAAGCCCCCCCACACACACACACACATAAACACACTCAGACACATCCTTTGCGTGCATACTCCTATATAATGTATTTAAAACATTGTCTGTAATTAAGACAGAACTACAACTTCAGTGTGTGACATGTTATTGAAAAATTGAAATAGGAACAAGGAACAAGCATTAAAAGTCATACTGCAGTATTCATCTGCTAAATTCAACATTCAACAGCTTTCCTCAAAATTGCCTTTGTACAAAACTTGCAATTTTAACAACTCCCTGAAAACAAACAAAAACATGAACATTTTCTTTGCAAGAATTACACAAACTTCAGTGTATTTTCTTTTCAGTGACTGGTGTGGGCTTGATTTTTTCTGCAGATCTTCTCAAATCGGGGCTGCAGCTGTAAGACTGCCACTCAAATCTTTCAATGTCCAGCTTGGACCTGTATTTTGTCTTAATCAAGGCAACTGCAGAAAAACCTATCTCACACAAATAAGATGTGGCAAAAGGAAGGAGTGTGGCCAGAGCTCTCCTGCCTAGCAGTGGGTAGTCCTTTTCCACTCCAATCCAAGATGCAGCCAATGTCTTGGACTTAAACTGCAGCCTCATTGCTGAATTAGATGTAACATCAATGAACTGTTCCTTTTCTGTAGTGTTAAAGTCAGCAGCTGGTGTTGCACTGAAGGGGTCTCTGATCCAGTCATATTTTGCAGGATCCTGCACTGGGAAATACCTCTTGAAATGCTTTTGTAGGGCAGACAGATGCGTTTTCATGCATGGGATCAATGTGTTCTGGAGCTTGTTGAATTTGATGAATGATTCCAGGTTCTCAAATCTATATTCCTCTCTTTCACCCGCTGCTCCCACATCTCCAGTTTTCTTGTGAATGATGTGATTTTATCTGCAAGTTGTGGAAGGTGTGTGCTGCTGCCCTGCATCTGCAGATTTAGTTCATTGAGTTTCTGAAACATGTCACTGAGGTATACAAGTTCATGAGGAAGTTGTTGTTAAACCTGTGGGCAAGTTCATTACCATCTTCCTCCAAGAAGATTCTGATCTCATCCCACAGTTCAAACACCCTTGATAAAAACTTCCCACGTGACAGCCTTTGGGACTGTTAAGGTTACGGAACTGTTGGACCCAGATGCTGGACACAGAGGAGGGGAGACGGGGTGGAAGGGAAGATGGGTTTATTCGGATGTTGGGAAATGACAAGGTAGGACTGGGCAAGCGGAAGGTCAGACAGGCGAGGGTTCGGTAACGGCGGGGCAGTCAGGCAGGCGGGGCTTCGGCGGTAGAAGGGTAGTCAGGCAGGCGGAGGTTCAGCAGCGAGAGGTCGGGGTGACGGACGGAGCACTGGAGACGAAGGAAAAGGGATAACTGGAGGACAGGGGAAACAAGCAAGCAAGCAAGATACTGCGGGTAGAGCCTATACTAACTGTAGTAGTATAGAAGACGAACTGGCGCCGACTGGTCGGAGGTCCACGGCTGAAGTAGGGGATGGTGATCACTAATTGTCGACAGGTGGGTAGGGAAGATGAGGACCAGCGGCGCCAAGCAACCACTAGATGGAGGTGTTGGACCGTGTGGCCAGGCGTGGCATAACAGCTGTGAATCCCATTACCTCGCACAGCGCGGAAAAAATACGGGATTTGACGGGTCTTGTTTTAATGTAGTTTACAGTGGCAATGATGTCTGTCATTACATCAATCAGTTCGGACTCAATTGTTGGATGCTAGCGCCTCTCTGTGTATCATACAATGTGTCCACTGCACATTTGGGAGACGCGCTGGACTAGCGCTTGCAGCCCTCCTCATTTCCCTGCCATTGCCTGAGCCCCATCTGTGCAGATCCCAGCACAGTCCTCCCATTTCAGATCAGCGTCTATCAAGTAAGTGTCAATGATTTTGAACAACTCATCTGCAGTTGCTCGGGTAGTTACACGTTTGCAGAAAAGCAAATCCTCCCTCAAATCTTTGCCATCAATGAATCTAACGTATGCTATTAATAAACAGTTTGTTACTGTCAGTAGCTTCATCCATTTGCAGAGCAAAACGTTTGGCTCGTATTTTGTCATTAAACTGCTCCTCTATGTCTTTTGACACGTCATAAATGCGCCTCACGATAGTGTTGCCTGACAGTGGAATAGCCTTTAGTTTGTTAGCTGTTGCTTCATCAATCATAGTTGAAACCATATCAATAGCGGCAGGTAGTATTATTCCTCTGCTATTGTGTGCGGCTTTTTACACTGAGCAACTCTGTGTGCAACTTTGTAGTAGGTGAGTTGAGCATTTACAGGCAAAGAAGCTGCTTTAGTAAAGCAACTCTGTTGTACACGACAGTTAAGTAGTTGTTTTTGGAAGAAACCAATGGGCTTATCTTTGTGTTCGGGATGTGAAGTCTCCAAGTGGCGTCTTAACTTGTTCGCCTCATACTGTCAGAAGATAATATTTTGAGACACACGACACACTGCGGTCTCTCTTCATTATCCACTGTTGTACTGGTGACACCGAGGGCGAGATATGCCTCATCATATTTTCTTGTCTTTGTTTTGGTTGTTGAGGCATTTGGTGTGGATTCATCTTCTGCTTTACGTTTACCTGGCAGTACTTTCACAAACTTTTCCATGATTTGCTAGCTAGCAGTGACTCACACGGCACGTCCCACCTCGCGCCGCGCCCCCCCTGTCATAACTCCGCCCCCCCCCCCCCTAGGGGGCGCGTCCCCCCAGTTTGAAAACCACTGGCCTAGCGCATTGTTCTGTGCCAAATAGTCGAAGGAGGGATACACATAAATGCATTGAATTGTACTGGCAGTTGATTTTTTGCCAAATTCAACCAGAGACAGCAGGAACAGGGGGAGATGGTGGACAGTTTTATCACTTCACTCCACTGCTTGTCAGAGCACTGCGGCTATGGGCTTGCGCGATAAAAATCTGTCTGAGAAACTTCAGTTGGTCTCTGAGCTGACGCTGGAGAGGGTGGTGGCGCGACGCGTCAGAGCGACAGCGTGAAAAAGCAACAGGACCTGTTGAAGAGTAACTTCAAGGCAGAGACCACAGACGTGGACAGTGTTCAAACAAAACACAAGTTTGACGTAGGCAGAGGGAGACAGCAGAAAATGCAGGTTAGAAGCAGTTATCACACACAGCCAGGTAACCAGACACGGTGCATGTGGGGTGGTAGAACGCCAGCACACAGCAAAAATCTGTGGCCACCTAGAGATGTAGCATGTAACCAGTGCCAGAAAAAAGGTCACTATGCAAAGGTGTGCAGATCAGGGGTTCTCAATGAAGTAAACGCAGCTAAGTCAGATGAGGAGGGAATCGCTTTCTAGGCACGGTCCGCTCAGAGGCTGAACCCTGGCTGATCAAACTTAATGTGAATGAGCACGCAGTATTCAAGATAGATACGGGGGCTGATGTGACAGTGTTATCTGAAGATGAATTTAAGAAGGGCCAGTTTCCAGAGCTAAATGCCGCATTTCCACTGCAGGGTGCGGTACGGTTCGGTTCGCCTCAGTCCGGTAGGGAGGGGGTCGGTATAGCCCAGCTCAGTTCCGAGGTCACGTTTCCACCGCCAACCGTACCCTTTATGATAGGCCGGATGTCGATCGCTGCGGCAGCTACGCAAACATCGTGACATCATAGCAGCGCAGAGGAGAATGCATAGGAACGTCTCCACCTCCTTGTTCGCCCAAGCAAGCGTTTTACGCGACAAGTTCTCAGCGTTCAACCGTCAAACTCAGTGCAGTGCAGTCCAGGGTGAGCTGCAGCATGGAGGAGGAAGTGATTGTTGCCATTTGCGATTCCCGGAGCTCTATACAGTATATAATAGTATGTAATATAATTGTATACATAATATCACGGCCAAAAGCTCTGTGCGCCTCCGGATGGCCGTAGCGTGGGGAGCTCTCATTGGGATTGGGCTTCTCAGGGTTTGTTTACCAGCGTTGCTAGGGTTTCCGGTCTTGTGTGTTCCAACGGTTTATTAGGTAGGCCCATAATAAATCTCTGTCTCATCAATACTTCATTCACTGACCTCTTCTGTGGTCATTACAATATTATGAATAGACTGTGTCGGGTCCTCCGATGTCTCTCCCTCTTCCACAAAAGGTAAAGACATGCAATGGTGGTTATCGTGTTGTTGGGCGACAAATTCGACAACACTTGCACAGCGACAGTTTATGATTTGTGACGCGACAAAACTTTGGCGACAACGCGAACGGGCGACAAATGTTGCGTTTGGTGTAAACGCAGGCTTCTTCAACGCAGGCTGTTTGTTTGTTTTATCCCCATGTCACCCGGAAGTGACAATTCTGTCGACCAATCAAATGAGGAGGTGTGTAGCTCGAATTTTCCGGCACCCTTTCTGGCGTCTCAGTACCCCAACGGAGGAGTACTGAAGAGGAGGGCAAAACGAGTATGGCTCAGTCCGGGTCACTTTTGGCAGTGGAAACGCAAGCCTTACCGCACTTTTGCGAACCGAACCGTACCGCACCCTGCAGTGGAAACGCGGCAAAAGAGAGAGCAAAGAAAGTGCTGCAAGGTCCAGGTCAGACGCCCATCATGGTGAGGGGAAAATTCACAGCTACCATAGGAACTGACAGTAAAAACACTACACAGGAAGTGTATGTAGTCCCAGGTCTGAAGTTTAGCCTGCTGGGACGTCCAGCTATTCAGGCACTTGGGCTAGTGGCTAGAGTAAACACAGTGGCACTGGATTCAGTCGAGAGAGTCAAGGAGCAGTTCCCCAAACTGTTCAAACGGCTAGGCAAGATGGAGGGGGAATACAAGAAAGAGCTTAAAACAGACGCCAAACCATTCTCCATATCAACCCCACGTCGAATCCCGCTGCCTCTCATGTCTAAGGTGAAGATGGAACTCTCACGTATGAAAGAGATAGGGGTGATATCAAGGGTTGAACAGCGCACAGACTGGTGCGCCGGAATGGTCACTGTGCCGAAGCCAGGCAAGGATGAGGTGCGCATCTGCGTTGATCTGACGAAATTGAATGAGTCCGTCAAGAGAGAAAGACACATGCTCCCGTCAGTAGAACACACCCTTGGACAGCTAGAGGGTGCCAAAGTATTTTCAAAAATTGATGCTAACTCAGGGTTTTGGCAAATTCCCCTTGCCAAGGAGTCCGCCCTCCTCACAACATTCCTCACTCCCTTTGGGAGGTTTTGCTTTAATCGCCTCTGCATTGGCATATCTTCTGCACCTGAACATTACCAGAAAATAATGTCCCAGATACTGGAGGGACTTGAAAGCATTCTGTGCCAGATGGACGACGTGCTTGTGTACCGAGACACACGACGGAGACACAGACCCAGCACGACACACGACTGCTGGCGGTGTTGGGGAGGCTGCAGGAGGCAGGCGTCACACTGAGAGGTGAGAAATGTGAATTCTCAAAAAGCCAACTTAAATTTCTCGGACAGATCATAGATGCAGCTGGCGTGAGAGCAGATCCTAACAAAGTGAGAGCAGTGACAGACATGGAGGAGCCGGACGACGTGATCGGAGTGAGACGATTCCTCAGAATGGTGAATAACCTGGGGAAGTACTTACCTCATCTAGCAGAGAAGACAGAGCCACTCCGGGAACTGTTGAAGTGGCAAAACATGTTTCAGTGGGGGCATGATCAACAAAGAGCATTCAATAACATCAAAGAGGAGCTGAGCTCACCACCAGGGCTGGCGCTCTACAACGCAAAGATGGAGACGGTCGTCTCAGCTGACGCGTCATGGTTTGGCCTAGGAGCTGTGCTACTCCAGAAACAGGAGGAGGGCCACCTCAAGCCAGTCGCATATAGCTCCAGATCACTCACGGACACTGAGAAAAGGTATGCCCAGATTGAGAAAGAGGCCTTAGCAATCACATGGGCGTGCGAGCGTTTCTCAGACTTTCTGGTGGGCATCAGGTTCCATGTAGAAACGGACCACAAGCCTCTGGTTCCGTTACTGGGTTCAAAGAGCCTGGATGAGCTCCCCCCATGCATTCAAAGACTCAGACTCAGAATGAGGCTGATGTCTTTCTGCTACTCCATCTCCCATGTGGCCGGCAAGAAGTTGGCCACGGCAGATGTGCCAACCCGGTATCACGAGATCTCGTGCTCATGCGCACGAAACGCGTTAATCTATTGAATCGTGTCCCAGAGTACGATTGTTAGACTTTTTTCGTGAAACGCATCACGAAATGTTAACCAATGCATTCTGAATGCACATCCTTCACACTATATTCTTTGTCATAACTATCAAACCAAACATCCTTCACATTCGCCGAGCGACAATTATGAAAGTAAAATGCACATTTCTCGCTAAAAATGTTTACATAAACACTTTTAATGGCGTAACCCGCCATTAAAAGCATTAAAAGCGTCTATCCGTGATTACGTCACGGATAGACGCTGTGAGCGTCTTTCCTATTGGATAGTTTTTAGGATATTTTTCTGTGAAAATGGCGGACATACTTTTTTATTCTGGGTGGAAAATATGATATTTTAGCATAGTTACGCCATTAAAAGTGTTTATGTAGAGACGTGTCTGCTTCTTCCACTTACACATCAATCCGAAGTAGATTGATCCGCACGCTGCCCGTTGCCCACTGCCGGCTAGCGGCCGCGCACCGCCGGCTGCCGGGTGGTGGTGCCTTGCGGCGGTGGTGCCTCGCGGCAGCGGGCAACAGGCAACGGGGCTCAACACTGGCTGAGATAACCCCAACTACAGTCTCGTTGTGGAAATACCAGAGACGTCAAAGAACCGACGTGTTATGTGTCATAACACCAACAGCAGAATGGTTATCGAAATAACAAAGAAGTGTACAACACTTGCGTTACAGTGTGTGTAATCACACAAACACTTGCACATATGTGGCGCTCGCTCGGTCGTAGCTCATTGGCAGGCCAAAATCTCAAAATGCCTAGTGCAGAATGCCTAGTGCAGAATGCCTAGTGCAGTTTTACACCCAACGAAATTTCTAGCTACTGGGGGAGCATAGGTAGGCTAGGGGAACTCATATTAATGTCAGAAAACCTCAGAAAGTGAAGCGTTCATGCCATGGGATCTTTAAGTGAAATTTGAACAGCATAATATTTACAATTCTGTCTGCCCTGCTTAGCAGCAGTTGACCCCCTTATTTGTGTGTACATTTGAATAGATGTGCCATGCTCTACTGTATATGGTGCAGCTCAATACTTTTTTTATTGTTTGTTTTCTTTTGGTTGCTCCTCAGAGATCTGCTGAGAAGCACATGTCAGGGTTACACCAAGGCCATCATGACACAGGAAAATACCCCGGTGGGATCCCAGATTGTGTACGATGGTGCAAAAGGAAACAGAAATGTGACCTCTGACATTTTCGACACCTTAGCAAAGGTAATTTCTTTGGGCATTTGCTGTTTATTGATACTGACTGACAATCAAGGTCTCCATACACCTGTACCAATAATACAAGTTATTCCTGATGTAAGAAAACTTTAATTGCAACTTAAGCATTTGGACAGGACATTTCATGACATGCTCACTGTCAACTATACCTCTTATGGAATTGACCATTCTTCCTATTTTTATATGAACCCTAAAGGTACGGCCACACCAAAAGCGTTACCCGCGTATCACGCGTATAAAATCGGCAATTTTTCCATAGGGAACCATTGGTTTACGCGCGTATGAGACGCGTACACGCGTTACACGCGTATAAGCAACATTTTACTCGCGTTAGGCGCGTATGAGGCGCGTATATATACGCGCGTATATATACGCGCGTACATATACGCGCGTACATATACGCGCGTACGAGGAGTTCAAAAAATTTAACTTTTTACGCGCGTACGCGCCACAATAGCCAATCAGCGTTGAGCTTGACCCGACGTCACTGGTAGAGAGACGGAGAGGACAGAACCGCAATGGAGGACCAAAACCTCATCATCGCAGTGTGCAGCCGTCCTGTCCTGTACAACACCAGGATCGTGTTGTACCGGGACAGGAACAAGAAAGAGAGGGCGTGGGTCGACGTGGCCGAGGAAACTGGCTGTCCTGGTAAGATCAGTGAATGTTTCAGCAAAAGAAAAATGGCGGGGCGGGGGGGGGGGGGGGGGGGGGGGAGTTTTGGGCGGGTCTCTATCTTAGGCGGTCACATCTACGCGCGTTACGCGCGTATCTGACATTTTTGACACAAAATGGTCAAGCAACATTTTAGCTGCGTTACGCGCGTACATGGTACGCGAGGTACGCGCTTGGTGTGTTCGCGGCTTTAAAGCTAGGGTATGCAATTTTGGGGAAAACAGCCGTTGAGATTCTGTCGCGTTCTCTCTGGTCCCTCCCTCCCACGCGCTACCTGCTGTAGCTCCTCCCTCCGCACGTCAGTGATGCGCGTTCATGTGAATTCAGTTACATTGATAGGAAGACGAAACACCATGTCCGATTCCGAGGTAATTAAACATTAGTGCTGATAACTGCATAAAAACATATATAGCATCAACATCTTACTCACAGACATAGGTAGATGGTAGAAAGGTAGCTGTATCAGCCAAGCAAGTTAGCAAACTAAGTGCAACTGTAATTTGTTAGCATAAGCTGCTAGGCTCGTGAACGCTCGCGCAGGGACTCACGAACGTCGGTGCCAAGTTGACGGACAGTCCCACAGCCAATAAGAACGGAGAATCGGAGCCTCGCTCTGATTGGTCAAAGTGTACATGAGCGGTGGCAATTTTTTGGGGGGCACACAGAGGCAGGGGAGAGCAAAGTGATGTGCAGATATTCTCAGAGCACTTCGCCTACATATAGCTGACTGGCTATTATGACATTTTTGCTAAATATTTCAGTAAAAAAATCGCCTACCCTAGCTTTAAGTGTGCTCTCTGAAATGAAAAAACTTTTTTTACATTAAATATTCTTTTAAAGTGAGCACTATATAATCAAAGCACTCCGATTTGAACTGAAGACCTTTAGATCCGCAGACAGATGTTCTGCCACTGAGCAATGCCTCAGAGCTATGCCTCCTTTACACAAACTGTTAAACATGTTCCCGTTTATTCATCGAAACAACACAGAGTGCTCTTAACACATAGAAAACAAAGTCTAAACTTTTCAGTTAGAAAAAATACAATGAATGCCTAGATGTTCTTTCAGGGAATAGTTTTAGGGGAGGCCTGGAGTTGGAGTAGGGACCACTTGATTTGCAGTGAAATGCTCTGCTACCTAGCTATATCCCCTTTACACTCCAGCCTACAGTGCTCTGAACACAAATAATACAGAGCCGTCGGTTAGACTATCAGGTAAGATAGGTATAAAATTCCACCATCGACCATTAACCAACCTGCCTAGTGCATACATATAACTTTATTACTTTGAGGTCTCTAAATTTCTCAGTTCCAAAGACACATTTCTCTGTTTCTTTTCAACATTGTCCTAAAAATTATGTTGGTTAAAATCCCTACAGTATATTTGATTTAATAACTTAATAAAAAGGACTTTGAAAAGACACCAACACTTTTGAACAATGTGATATAATGCCGAAATGGAGACTATAAATCAAATCCAGCACATATTTCTTAACACTTGTTTTGTCTGTTGTCTGTTTGTGATTAGAAGAATCCTTTCACAGGCAAAACCTGGGATACCTGCTCTGTGGTTGGCAATGGAGGGATTTTGTCCAACAGCTCCTGTGGAGAGATGATAGATTCAGCCCAGTTCGTCATCAGGTAGGAACTCCCAGACTACCTCCTTCCACATTGTGAAGCTGTTATTGTACTGATCCCTCAGAATGCACAATCTTAATGATGCATTATGAGAGTGTGGGCTTCCTCCCGATGCAGGTGTAACCTACCTCCTGTGGAGAACAGCCACCTCAAGGATGTAGGCAAGAAGACAGGCCTTGTGACGGCTAATCCAAGCATCCTTAATCAGAAGTAATGTCTACTGCATGGTGCACTACTAATATGACTTTGACACAGTGGGGACTTATATAGTTCCTTCTCTAACAAACCACCCTCTGCTTCTCAGATTTAGTGGTCTACTGGATCGCCGACGTCCCTTTGTCGAGAGCATGCATCACTACAAGGATGCTCTGATACTCCTGCCAGCGTTCTCACTCTCCAAAAACATCCAGCCTTCCCTAAGGGTCGTCTACACCATCGAGGAGTTATTGAGCCCAATCAGGCCGGTGTTCCTCAACCCAGAGTACATTCGGAACCTGCACAGCTTCTGGCGCTCCAAGGGCCTGAAAAGGCGCCTGAGCTCTGGCTTCATGGTGGCTAGCCTGGCGCTGGAACTTTGCACCAACGTACACCTGTATGGGTTCTGGCCCTTTGACCAACACCCACTATTACCCCAGCCCCTCAACAACCACTACTATGACAACATACCGAGTAAGAAGAAGGTTCATTCAATGCCTGCCGAGTTTGACCATTTATTGAGGTTACATGAGCAGGGCGTACTGAAAATACACCTGGGGGAGTGTGTGTAGAGTCAATGTCTTGCCTCTATTATTCTCAAAGATGGCAATATGGGTTTTGAGTAAATTGATCCATAATTGATCCATTCTGTATCGATGCAAAGCCACCACAATTTACAGTTAAATAATAAGGTAAACTGAGAGGGCACTGCACTGAACATGCACTGTTTTTACTGATGAAATCGTGCAAAAAAGCTTTTGTCTTTTGACATTATGCACAATAATGTTTTTAAACTACAAATGTATTTATCATTTACTTGGATTGAGATTGATCAGATTTAAATGTGGAAAATTTGAAGTAATTTCTAGTGCCTTATGTACACAATGATTGAATGAATTAACTGAATTGACGATGAGTACATCGACAAAGCCATTTTGCTAAATCAATACTTAGTAGAAAAATATATAGAAGTAATGCATACATATTTTCAAAACACAAATATTTAATTTTTGATAAAAATGCCGCGTGATTTCCTGTATGCAACGACACATTTTGGTATACATTATTTTTGTGCTAATTTTTCTAAATCAGCACAATAATATTACGCGGTTAATCTTTAGCTGAAGCTAATGCCATATTACATAACCCGCATAGGCCAACATTGACCCATAGCTACGAACATTCACTTCCACAGTGTCCCGATTTTAAAATGGTTGCCATGATGAATGTTATATACATAGCCACTGATTAAACTGATTTTTTTCTCTATGACATGGGATATTATGATTGTACAAAGATAAATATATTAATATATCATAGGAAAGTCCAGACACATTCTTGCTATATTATTTATTTAAGATTTATTCTGATGTACTGTATATGGAGTCAAACTGGGTTTTGGGTGAGTCGAAAACTGATTTTAATGGTGATACTATGAGGTTATATACTTTGATTTGCCAACTTTGACATTGTGTTCATGATTATGAACCACATCTTTCCATACTTTTGTGATAAAAAATAAAAAGCTACAGAGTAAATTGCTTGTTCTGTTCCTCAAATTGCAAAAAAAGTGTCTTGATTGGCTGTCTCTAAAGCCAAACCGCAGACTCCTTTTCGCTGAACCTATGCTGCTACATTCAGTGTCAAACATCATGATATACTACATATAATGTACATATTATTTTGAAGTATTAATTCCTATTTTTTGTTTAATGTCCTTGTACTGGTACACCTTTCCTCCACCCCATTGAAATTAAAGTTTTGCTAATCGAAGTAGTCCACCTTTTTGTGAGGATAAACCAAAAAACCCTAATGGTACGGCCACACCAAAAGCGTTACCCGCGTATCACGCGTATAAAATTGGCAATTTTTCCATAGGGAACCATTGGTTTACGCGCGTATGAGACGCGTACACGCGTTACACGCGTATAAGCAACATTTTACTCGCGTTAGGCGCGTATGAGGCACGTACATATACGCACGTACATATACGCGCGTATATATACGCGCGTACATATACGCGCGTACATATACGCGCGTACGAGGAGTTCAAAAAATTGAACTTTTTACGCGCGTACGCGCCGCAATAGCCAATCAGCGTTGAGCTTGACCCGACGTCACTGGCAGAGAGACGGAGAGGACAGAACCGCAATGGAGGACCAAAACCTCATCATTGCAGTGTGCAGCCGTCCTGTCCTGTACAACACCAGGATTGTGTTGTACCGGGACAGGAACAAGAAAGAGAGGGCGTGGGTCGACGTGGCCGAGGAAACTGGCTGTCCTGGTAAGATCAGTGAATGTTTCAGCAAAAGAAAAATGGCGGCGGGGGGGGGGAGTTTTGGGCGGTCTCATCTACGCGCGTTACGCGCGTATCTGACCATTTTTGACACAAAATGGTCAAGCAACATTTTAGCTGCGTTACGCGCGTACATGGTACGCGAGGTACGCGCTTGGTGTGTTCGCGGCATTATGCCGCGAACACACGCGTCAGATACGCGCGTAACGCGCGTAGATGAGACCGCCCAAAACAACCCCCCCCCCCCGCCATTTTTCTTTTGCTGAAACATTCACTGATCTTACCAGGACAGCCAGTTTCCTCGGCCACGTCGACCCACGCCCTCTCTTTCTTGTTCCTGTCCCGGTACAACACAATCCTGGTGTTGTACAGGACAGGACGGCTGCACACTGCAATGATGAGGTTTTGGTCCGCCATTGCGGTTCTGTCCTCTCCGTCTCTCTGCCAGTGACGTCGGGTCAAGCTCAACGCTGATTGGCTATTGCGGCGCGTACGCGCGTAAAAAGTTCAATTTTTTGAACTCCTCGTACGCGCGTATATGTACGCGCGTATATGTACGCGCGTACATGTACGCGCGTACATATACGCGCCTCATACGCGCCTAACGCGAGTAAAATGTTGCTTATACGCGTGTAACGCGTGTCCGCGTCTCATACGCGCGTAAACCAATGGTTCCCTATGGAAAAATTGCCGATTTTATACGCGTGATACGCGGGTAACGCTTTTGGTGTGGCCGTACCTTTAGGCCCAATCCCAATTCACCCCTTAGTCATACACCTCAATTGTGCACGGTCACGCTTGGGAATAGGGCTGTCCCAATCGTTGTTTCATTGAGGCGCAGGGCTCAGGGGAAGGGTGAACTAGCCCTTGAAAGTACGATTTTTGAGAGGTATTCTCAAAAACGAGTGTCATGAGATACCTTGCTAGAAGGGTTAAAGGAGACATATTATGGTGTTTCCCCAACAAGTAAACATAGTATTTGAGTTCCATTGAGTTCCAGTTTGCTGGAAAATATTTTTTAGGAAAAAAAATATTGTCTACCGCTATTCCCCTCTGTTACAGTCCCTTCAGAATGCGCTGTTTCTGGCGTCTGTAGCATTGATGCAAATGAGCTGCTGCCCATTGACCAATGAGCTGTCAGACTGAACCACAGCATGGAGGAGAAGGGGTTGATTCCGTTTGCTGACTCTTGGAGCTCTATATCTATATAACAGTGGCGAGCGGTGACTTTTTACTGTGGTCATGCTGAAGTGTCAATACCATGCGCGCCCGTGGGGGGGCATTATACTTTTTTAATAAAAAATATAATATGGTTAGTGGAAACAGCTTGTAGTGATCACGTTGGTCCAGAGTACATTTGATCACTATAAGCGGTTGATTACTAAAACCGAATTGTTATTACAGTATTTCACTTATTTTTTTATGGAGAACATCATCTAAATGCCAGTTGTATAGTTTTTCAATGAGAAAAATGTAACGAAGCGGTCGTCAGCGCGATCCTCTCGTCAGCTCCAAACTCACCCGTCTGCACCTCAATCACAGACCACAGCTGGTTTTCCGCACAGCATTTACAGTAACTCACTGACACGTCTCAGATCAGTAGGCGCTGCTGCCGGTGTGTTTTTAAAACGAACTAGGCTAGTAGCGCCGCAGATTTCTCTGCGGCGCTACGGCGCTACTATTTTTGCGCATGCGCGTTGGCAGATAAGCTGCTCCACTGACAGCTTTTTTGCCATTCAAAACGCTCATACAGTAAACACGGCCTTTAGCAACTGTACTAGTCGGTGTCACAGTGCGCATGCGCGAAACAAGCTGTCAGCTTTCCAGCTTTACGCAAGCGAAACGGGACAGATTAGGCACGGATTTAAGACCAAAACAGTAAAACTAAGGTATTGTATAATTGAACACACTGCCAGATTAATATTTTCAATTATTTTTATTGAAGGGCTTGGGCATGCACTGCATTTATAGCTTATTATGACCGCTCGCCCATGCTATATAATATAATATAATAATATATAATAATAATATTATATACGGGTGTTTATATAATCTATCTAATATCACGGCCAAAAGCTATGTGCGCCTCGGATGATATTATGAATAATAAAGACTGTCTGACGTCTCTGGTAATTCCACAAAGACTCGTAGTGGGGGATATCTCGGCCATGGATAAGAAGAATTGGGGGGAAGGAACTTTGCATTGACTCTCTGAAGTCCATGAACCGCGACATGGAGAAGAAAAGGATTGTACTCCGGGAGCTGAACTGGCGCCGAAGCTAGGTGGCAGCTCCAGCGGACTAGCAGCTCCGGCGGACGAGCAGCTCCGGCTGGGGTAGCTCGGCGGCAGTCCGGCAGCTCAGCTCCGGGAGTATCAATCCCTTTCTACTCCATGTCTCCTCCTCCCGACTTCCCTTCGGCGACAGCTCCGGCGGGGTGAGCTCGGTGCCAGAGAAAGGGATTGTACTCCCGGAGCTTAGCTGCAGGGCTAGCGCCGAGTTCCCCCGGCCGGAGCTGCTCGTCTGCTGGTTCACAAAATCGTAGCGATGCTCTGATTGGAGGGGAGTGGGGAAGTGGGAGGTAATATTCAAATGTGCCCCCCTTCCCACGTAGGATGGGGCGCCGAAACTGACCCGCTCGTTTGGTAGCTGGAGGCGGGCTGCTTCCAGAAATGCGTATCTCACTCAAAAATTCATGTAGGCTACGGACTTATTTTAGCATCATCAACCCACAACAACACCCCAAACATCCCAGGAAAAGTGCTGTTTTCATAATATGTCCCCTTTAATGTTAGCTGCCAGTGTCCCTTTGTCGTGATGTAGTAGGTAATACTAAATACTTAGGCCTATACTAAAAGGTACTCGCTTCACAAAAACCTGTGTTCTGCGTTCCGTGAGAAGTGGAAACGCCGTCATAAACAACAAAATTTTACAATTTCATTATTCTCATTTCAGTAAGAGTGATACAATGGCGTGTTGATGGTCAAATAAAACATACGACCATGTTTTAAACCAAACCCGACCACTGACATAGTTAGTAGGCCTATTCACAGGCAACGCAATTGGGCATCATCAAAGTAACAGTTAATAATTGGCTAATATGCATTTAGGCCTTATGCTGATACTCCAAAATGTATTGTTTATTTGCTTTGGATCATATAGATACGTGACGTATTTGTATTATTTATATTATATTACTTTATCCTACTTTGACTAGTTTAGGTCGGCCATTTTGAACATCATGTGCTGCAACACATTTTCTGGTTGCTCTTTAAATAAAAAATGATTGGATCTCCTAGCAGCAGACAGCGCAGCATCATGGGTAATGGAGTTCAGCAGGACTCTAGGCGCAGCAGAGACGCCGTCGACAACCCTCTTTGTGCCCTTATTTAATATTCTACTGAGCGACCATAGTGAGTATCAACACAAACTCATGTATACTGATAACAGGTGAGGTAGCCTATAAAAGCTCATATTAAGTGGTGAATTAATTTAATTAATTAATTAATTAAACTTAAATCTGACATGAGGCATAATGTATAGCTTATTTTCAGTGTTGGGAGTAACGCATTACAAAAGTAATGCATTACTGTAATGCGTTACTTTTTGTTGTAACGCGGTAATGTAAGGCACAAAAGAGTCATATTTTACTCGGTACAAATCTCAGTAACGCGCATTACAATGCATTTTTACAACCGAAATTAACGAGAAAAAAAACTGCGCAAATGTTTACTTCGTCTTACTGCCAGAGAAGAAGAACACGGCAGCAGCAGAGTCCAGGGGGGGCTGGTTGGAGTTCTTTCGCTCCGTCCTCCGTATATCAACAGTAGGGTTAGAACAGAGCGAAAAGACTACAACCAGCCTTTCCGTTTGGTCAAGGAGCAATGAGTCTTCTTCTTCTCATCGTCATCCGCTTATCCGGGGTCGGGTCGCGGGGGCAGCAGCTCAAGCAGGGGGCCGCAGACTTCCCTTACCCGAGCCACATTGACCAGCGTTCCCAGGCCAGTGTTGAGATATAATCTCTCCACCTAGTCCTGGGTCTTCCCCGAGGTCTCCTCCCCACTGGTCGTGCCTGGAACACCTCCCAAGGGAGGCGCCCAGTGGGCATTCTTACCAGATGCCCGAACCACCTCAACTGACTCCTTTCTAAGCAAAGGAGCAGCGGCTTTAATCTGAGCTCCTCACGGATGACTGAACTTCTCACCCTATCCCTAAGGGAGAAGCCAGCCAACCTCCTGAGAGAACTCATCCCGGCCGCTTGTACCCGTGATCTTGTCCTTTCGGTCATCACCCATCCCTCATGACCATAGGTGAGGATAGGAACGAAGATTGACCGATAGATCGAGAGTTTTGCCTTGCGGCTCAGCTCTCTTTTCGTCACAACGGTACGGTAAAGCGAACCGGCCAATCTCACGCTCCATCGTCCCCTCACTCGCAAACAAGACCCCGAGGCACTTGAACTCCTTCACTTGGGCGAAGGACTCGTTTCCTACTTGGAGTAGGCAATCCACCAGTTTCATGCTAAGAGTTTAGCAGGAAACCAATATATAATATAAATATAATATACTTAATTTTATTTCTTCGAATTGTCACAGTTGTACAATTCTTTACTGGTATGTATTTCTGTATGTTGTCGCAGCTTTAACAAATCCTGTGTGTGTGTGTGTGTGTGTGTGTGTGTGTGTGTGTGTGTGTGTGTGTGTGTGTGTGTGTGTGTGTGTGTGTGCGTGCGTGCGTGCGTGCGCGTGCATGTTTCCACCCCTACACAAAAGGGTTCAGCTTAGTGTGGTAAGCTGTAAAACACTCTCCTGCGTTTAAGGGGACACAGCAGGACTGACACCACATTTTTGTCTCGCTGCGCAGACCCCTGCGAGCACAGACCCTACACCTCCTTGCTGGTCTCCCCTTCTTGCTGGTGGGCATCAGGTGTTTGAGTTTGTGTCTGCTAAGCCCTCCGTGTAGCCTGCTCTCTGGGTCAGTGTTATATGGGGCGCTCTCGGAGTATGTCGGCCTTCCTCCAAGTCCCCAGACCCCTCAACCCCCACACCTGCCACTTCCTCCTCCTCCACCTCCTCCTCCTCACACCCCCCCCCCCCCCCCCCCCCACATGTCGCCTTACTGTCCAGGACTTCACTACCCTGCGAATGAACTCCAAGAGGGTTCTACACTCCCCTGGGTTTCTGGCTCGGTAGAGGACATAGGCGTTGAACATGCATAGTTGGAAGCGAGAGGCTCCAAACTTCTTGGACCAGTTCAGCGATCTTCGGATGAAGGGATAGTATGCAATATTTTGGTCCAACTTGTCTACCCCACTCACAACACACGCTTGAGCTGAGCAGCCTTGTCTTTGTTTCCTCTCCTCCACACATCAATCCTCTGCATGTTATCTTGGTGGCAGGTAGTCACCATCCTCACCAACCGTTTGTCCTGCCATGCTACTACCATCACCCTCTCATTGTGCCGCACAACTTTTTCCCCCACCCCCAAGTCATTCTTTGTCATCTCGCCGATGATCTGAGGTTCTCCCCTGTGTTTCCTCAGGGTTCCACAGGCGTTGGTTTGCACTCCCAGTCAAACTTTCACACAGTGCTACAGAATTGTAGAAATTATCCATAAACAATGTGTAACCATGACCTGGTAGACGATCAAGGAGAGAGAACACTATCTCTGGCAGAGTACTAGCTTCCCCAACATAAGGACGCATGTTGAAGCAGTACCCTGTGGCAGAGTCACACAGTATGTAGGATTTGATTCCATATTTCACCGGCTTTTGTGGGTTAGGCGCCCCCACCACTGCATCATACCCTCATCAATGCAAATGTTTTGCCCTGGTTGATACATCTCCTTGAACTTTTCCACAATGTAATCTAACACTGGGTGGACTTTGTACATATTGTCATTCGCATCATGTAATGCATTATTGTTGAAATGAAGGAACCTCCACATAATCTGAAATCTGTTCCTTGGCATAGTCTTGCCAAAATGGGGCATGGCATCTACCTCAACACTCCAGTACAGTTCAAGGTTTGGCTTTTTGATATAACCAGTGAGAAAACTGAGTCCAAAGAAAGTTTTCAATTCTGGAACTGACACTGGTTTCCATGCATTACCTCTGCTATATGGCAGATTGTCAGGGCGTGCTTCAAAATATTGACTTGCATAAAGGTTGGTCTGATCCACAATATGTTGAAGCAGCTCGTCAGTGAGGAAGAGCGCCAGGAAGTCAGCTGGCAGGTCGCTATCCAGCTCCGCAGCAGCCCTCCAGGGGTTGCAGTGAAGGGGAAATTCTTTGGTTGCCAGCCAGCTTGATGCCAGTCATCCCCGCGACCTCTGCTTGATGCACGACCTGTAAATTATAGAAATATATACAATTAGCCTACCATAAAAATATATTTATTTATTGCTGCGGTGTGAAGAATACTTTTTTTTTTACCTTTCTTCTTTGCCCTGCCAACAGGACTGGGAGCTCTGCTGGATGCATGATCTGTAAATTGTAAATTCTTTCACATCAGTAGGCTACTGGCAACACATATTAGCTACAGTAATGAACTAGTGGGACTAAATGGCGTTCATGTGACGCACTGAAGAGGAGAGAAGGGGAAAAGTTAGCCCTTACCTCCCTCACGTCTTCCTGGAGCAGCGTCAGGGGATGAGTCTCGGCTGTACCCGGTTGGCGGCAAAAGCTCATCTGACGAATCCTGGTCAGGTTCGCTGAATTCATCACCTGATGATTCTGAGGTGCCTGCTGAAACACGCCGTGTAGGCCTACTCTCTCGACTTGGCCCGGGTTTTTCGTCAGAGGCTTTAAACAACCGAGTCAATCGCGGCACTGAGACACATACTCTGTTTGAGTGTTAGCTGTCTAAAGTTTGTCTTAGGCTTCGCTGGCGCCATGTTCACTTTCTTCACCCATTAGGCTACTGTTTACGCATCTCCCATCCAATTTGGCACAGCGCCGCCGCCCACCTAGCGGGTCAGATCGGGAGTACATTCTCTGTTTACAAGCCTGTTTACGGGCACTAGAGGATCAGGGTAAGGTCGGGGGGGGGGCACTAGAGGATCAGGGTAAGGTCGGGGGGCACTAGAGGATCAGGGTAAGGTTGGGGGGGCACTAGAGGATCAGGGTAAGGTCGGGGGGCACTAGAGGATCAGGGTAAGGTTGGGGGGGCACTAGAGGATCAGGGTATGGTCAGGGGGCACTAGAGGATCAGGGTAAGGTTGGGGGGGCACTAGAGGATCAGGGTAAGGTCGGGGGGGGCACTAGAGGATCAGGGTAAGGTCAGGGGGCACTAGAGGATCAGGGGTAAGGTCGGGGGGGGCACTAGAGGATCAGGGTAAGGTCGGGGGGGGGGCACTAGAGGATCAGGGTAAGGTCAGGGGGCCCTAGAGGATCAGGGTAAGGTTGGGGGGCACTAGAGGATCAGGGTAAGGTTGGGGGGCCCTAGAGGATCAGGGTAAGGTTGGGGGGGCACTAGAGGATCAGGGTAAGGTCAGGGGGCCCTAGAGGATCAGGGTAAGGTCAGGGGGCCCTAGAGGATCAGGGTAAGGTTGGGGGGGCACTAGAGGATCAGGGTAAGGTTGGGGGGGCAACTAGAGGATCAGGGTACGGTTGGGGGGCACTATAGGATCAGGTAAAGGTTGGGGGGGCACTAGAGGATCAGGGTAAGGTTGGGGGGGCACTAGAGGATCAGGGTAAGGTTGGGGGGGGGCACTAGAGGATCAGGGTAAGGTTGGGGGGCACTAGAGGATCAGGGTAAGGTTGGGGGGGGGCACTAGAGGATCAGGGTAAGGTCAGGGGGCACTAGAGGATCAGGGTAAGGTTGGGGGGAACTAGAGGATCAGGGTAAGGTCAGGGGGCACTAGAGGATCAGGGTAAGGTCAGGGGGCACTAGAGGATCAGGGTAAAGTTGGGGGGGCACTAGAGGATCAGGGTAAGGTCAGGGGGCACTAGAGGATCAGGGTAAGGTCAGGGGGCACTAGAGGATCAGGGTAAGGTTGGGGGGGCACTAGAGGATCAGGGTAAGGTTAGGGTTGAGGTGGGCACTAGAGGGATCAGGGTAAGGTTGGGGTGGCACTAGAGGATCAGGGTAAGGTTGGGGGGGCACTAGAGGATCAGGGTAAGGTCAGGGGGGCACTAGAGGATCAGGGTAAGGTTGGGGGGCACTAGAGGATCAGGGTAAGGTTGGGGGGCACTAGAGGATCAGGGGTAAGGTTGGGGGGCACTAGAGGATCAGGGTAAGGTGGGGGGGGGCACTAGAGGATCAGGGTAAGGTTGGGGGGCACTAGAGGATCAGGGTAAGGTTGGGGGGGCACTAGAGGATCAGGGTAAGGTTGGGGGGGCACTAGAGGATCAGGGTAAGGTTGGGGGGTGTTATAACATCCATCCCCATATATTTATATACACAGCATATAGTAAAGGAGACGCTGATATTTTAAGGAATGCTATCCATAGCTAAAAATGTTAACGCTATACAAAATAGTGTTTAGTGGCTATCATTGGCACATGGTCCACTACAGTTGTTGTTATTGATTCAAATGGCAAATTATTTTATCACTTGAATTATTATTACAAATATTATGTATACACACTACTAATTAAGACAAGTAAAGCAGTTTTCTTTTAGTTTTTATTGGGTTTAGAGTGGACAATCAACGTTTAAAAACACCCAGGATACCTATTTAAAAAGCACAGTCAAGCCAAATGTGAAATCTTTATAGTAACTAATGCAATTATTATATACACACACAATTGATTAAGACATCAGGCAAGTAAAGCAGTTTCCTTTTAGTTTAAACATTTAAAAACACCCACGTCACATATTTAAAAAGCAAAGTCAAGCCAAAAGTGACATCTATATAGTCACTAAGGAACAGGATCCCTTTTCCTACCCATATAAATTATCGTTAGCTTCTTGTGAAAACAACCATCTGAACCCATATTTCATTCCATGATGACCAATTAATAAACTTTTATTAAATTGCATACAGAAAACCAAGATATATCAAGTAATAATGACATTAAAAATAACTTCAACATTTAGCAAGAGCACAAATCTTTAAATCAGCTTTTTAAGATTTTGTGGCATACAAAAATAAATTTGCTTTCTTAGGATATACGCAATTACTTGTTATTGCCTGACACCATGACACCAAACTCTTGGATGGTGATCTCTTTGTCAAGGTACTGCTGAAGTTGCCGGTTTGTGATGTGCCCCATGCGCAGCGCATCATCGATTGAGAACTTCTGCCCTGATTTCCTGTCGTGAAGGACTGATGATTCTCCTTGAGGGCCCTTGACTGAGATCTCCTCCCAGTCGCACTCCTGGCCTTGCAGGTTGACAAACATCTTCCAGTCAATGAGGCCGAGCCTGTAGGCCTCCTCTGGTCGCATCTCTTTCCCAGACTCGGGGTCAATGACGACGATAGACCTGCGCAGGTGGCTTTCTCTCTGCTCCTTTTTGACTCTCACAGCAGAAAGACTCTTCTGAAGCTTTTGTATCTCGTCCTCCTTTTGGCCTGTGATGGTTCTGAGGTCGGTCAGCTCCCTTTGTAGCGAATCCACCCTCAGTTCCAGGTTTTTGCCGTTCTCTGTGGGAGCAGACTCTGTGATAAATCGGGTCTCCTTGCTGGTTATCTGGATTTCGGAGCGGAGTTTGCGAATTTCATTCTGAAGTCTGAGGTTTTCCTGCTGTAGAAGGCTGCTCTCATTGCGTATGTAATCGAGGTCCTTGGAAGACTTGGTGTTGGAGAACTCCATATCTGAGAGCTTGGAGGTAATGCTGGCCAACTCCAGATCCAAATCACGCTTCCTTCGTTTTTCGTCCTCTAAGGCCCTCTTCAGGTTCTCAATCTCATATTCAGCTTCCGGGTCTTTCTCAACTTGGACTTTTTCAGTGCGCACAACTCTTTCCTTCACATCAATTTTCTCTAGGGTGAGCTGCTTTTGGATGAGGATGTTCAGCTCCTTTTCTAGTAAAGTGCGCTTGTGTCTCTCTTCTTCCACCTGTAGTTTAAGCATGGAGTGCTCCTTCTCCTGTTGGGGATCCGCTTGCAGAACCACCTTCTGTTTTACCGTCACCTTCTCGCGGTTGTCTTTGTCACGGATTTCAAGCTCACTGAGTTTGACTCTCAGCCGCTGAATCTCTAGTTCATACTCACGACGTGATCTCCGCTCACGCTCCAACTCTTCTAGCTGAAGGTCTAGGTCAGCCTTTTGCCTTTGTAGCTTCAACAACTCATCTCTAAGGGTCTCCTTCTGCCGTTGTTCGGTGTCGATGTTTTGCATAAAGGTGTTGCATTCCGCCTTCAGCAGAGGGTCCTCTTCCATTTTGATCACTTCCTCCTGCACAATCTTCTCTCTGACCTGAGACAGGTCAATCTTCCTCACACGGATCTTGTCCTCTTGAGTAGAACGTTCTCTTTCAAGATCAAGTCGTTTCTTCTGTTCATCAGAAAGTTTTCTCTTGAGTGTCTCAATCTCCTCCTTGGTCTTAGGATCTTCTCTATACTGCAGCACTTCATTGACCACCTCTTTAGTTTGCACTTGGGGCTTGGTATCTTTCCATCTTTGAATCTCCTCATTAAGCTGCCGAATCTCCATCTCTGACTTCTCAGTCTGGTGTGTTTTATCCACAATTTCATTGCGGAGTTTCTCCAACTCTTGCTCTGTCTGTGGATCTGTTTTGTACTTAATAACTTCTTTAATGATCTCTTTGACTTCAACTTGAGGGCCTCTATTTCTAAGCATGGTGAGCTCATCTTGTAGAGATCGGAGATGGATTTCTGAATCTTTGTAGCGTCTCTGCTGCTCCACCATGTCAAGGCGAAGGCTGGCTACCTCATTCTCAGCTTTGGGATCAGGGCGGATAATCTCACGCACTTTTTCCTGCACGATAACCTTGGAGTTATCCTCCTCCAGGCTGGTAACTTTCCTCTGGAGGTCGGTCTTTTCTCGCAGTGAAGACCTTCGCCTTGCCTTTTCATCGTCATACTGCCTCCTCAGGTTCTCTACCTCCCTCTCTAAGGCAGGATCTTTCGACACCTTTACTACTTCCTTAATGGAAATCTTCTCCTCCGCCATTGCCTTTTCCTTTTCCAGCTTTCTCAGCCTGTCCTGAAGGAATTGGAGCTCATCTTCCAGCTGCGTCCTGCCATCGATTTCCTTTTGTTTTCTGTCAAGGAGGATCCGGTACTCACTTTCCAATTGGGGGTCATTTTGCACCTTGATCACTTCTTCCTCGGTGATGACCTCCTGTTCCTTGTTTTTCTCCTCTGCCAGGATTGTTACTCGCTTCTGGATTTCCACAAGATCACTGTCTTTTATCATCTTCTGCCTTCTGAGCTCCTCCATCTCCTCACGCAAATTGCGCACCTCCTCTTCCTGGCCACGATCTCGTTCAATGCGCAGGACTTCTTTAACGGTGTACTGCTGTGCTCCCTCCTTCACCTCAGTTTCAAGACCCCGCAGCTTAAGTTGAAAAACCTCTAGATCATTTTCCAGAACTCTTGTTGTCCGGCGCTCCTCTGAGAGTTTGTGCTGAACCTTGTGGACCTCTTCATCCAACTGGGGGTCAGGAACTTTCTTAATGTGCTCCCTCTTGACGGTGGTGTCTTGAGGCTTCTGGCCCTCCAGGACATAGATGTCTGTCTGGATGGTCTCTATCTCTTTCTCCAGCTGTTCCCTCCTCTGCACCTCATCGTTCAGGAGTTTCCTGATTCTCCAGGACTCTTCACCTGGTAGGGCAGACTGAACCGACTGGACATTTTTTGTCTGAATCATGGTGATATCAGGTTGCTGAATAGAAAGAAAAACAAGATTCCAGTCCATTATGAAATAATAACATTGAATTTAACCATTTTCTTCAATCATCCGTTTTCATTTTTTTCTCAAAAAAAATCAAAAGCACACTACCTGGTTGAGAAGGCTTTGGGTGAACTCCAGATTAACTTGCCTTTGCTTATTTATAGCATTGACCTCTGTGAACTTGGCTTCAATAGCAGACTCCTGTAAATAACAATGCAAAATCTGTTAATTCTGTGTGATTAAACTTGCTTGTATTTCTTAATTTTTAGTTTTTTGTAGATATTTCAATAAAAAATACTCATTGACTCAAAATGACAAGTCATCAAAGCTTGAAGTAATGTCTTACCTCACTCTTGACCCTTTTTGCTGGTGAATCAAGTCTGCTCCTCTTGTATGTTTGAGGGACAAGTCCGTCCTCCAGGTCAAGGATGGACTTGAACTTCTCAGTTTCATTCTCATAGTCCTTAGAAGGGAAGAAGGATCATTATTAATCCATTGGGTTTCAACCCTGGCTTCATTTTTTTTCTAGTGTATCTTATGTAAATTGCATATCGGTGTTTTACTCACTGTGACAGCTTGCTGGTAAAGACGAGCATTTTTGGAGACATTGTTCAGGTCAGACTCCTTCCTTGCGATATCAGAGAGCAGATTCTACGAAAAGAAACATAAAAAAACAACTTCAGAGACTGGCCCACCTACATATTACAAATATCACTTGACACAAAAATGTGTGACTACTAAGGGCCAATGCGCCTACCCTCTGGTTTTTCAGCTTGGTCTCCACTTGTCCCACGTCATCAGTTTCGCGAGGCTCATAGTTTGGAACCCGTGAAAGCCACATGTTGAGGTTGTCGTAGTCGTTGCGGTAGTTATTGTAAGCCATCTTGGCTCTCTGCAAACTTTGAGACCTGGAACAAATATTCAGATAAAAACCTTTTAGATTGCTTATATACTGTACTAATGTTAAACATTTTGGAAATCGTCGTCACTGGCAATTTTACGATTAATAATGTAAATGTTGTAATGATTTTAATGATGCATGGTCTTCTGACCTGGTGTCAGTCTGTCTCTGGAGGTTGTCAAAGCGCTTATTAAGCCTCTGGACATCCGTTTCCTGCCTCTCGATGTCTGGACAATGTTCCTGCAGCTTGGTTGCCATGGTGTTGCAGCTGCCTTTGGCTGCACGCAGGTTCTGCTCCGTCTCCGCCAGGATGGCCCTCTTGGCTCTGAGTTCTGATCCAATATCCTGTCATTGACAGCAAAACGGAAATCAATCCACTAAAATTGGATTAATATCTTTCTACCTCTATCCCCACAGGAAACACGGCTTATTATATTAGCTGTTAATAATATGTAATGTTTTGCCTATTATTTACTTCTGAATAAAGAAATTTTTATTGTAGGATGCCCTCTAGTGGACAAAATGTTTAATAGTTGTATATAATAATCCTAGGGGGGAACACTGGAACCTTTATACGTATTTACTTCAACTGTTCGCACCACCACTAATTACAAAAAATACCAACCCTTCTGAAATGCTACGGCTACTCTACAGTGCTACTCTGGGGTTAGGTGGCCAGTGGTTTAGTTTGAACCGTCTTACTGCAAGTTCGCGCTGGGTTTTCTCCAGTGAGGTGATGTCAGATGGGGCCACGGCTTCCCTGGCCAGTTGGTTCTCATAGGTTGACAGCAATGCCTTCCCGCTCTGAAGAGAGCTTTCCAGCTGGTTTGATTTCTTCAATCTGGACGAAAAAAATGTATCCATCAATTTCTTAATTTAAAAGGGAAAGCGTTAAACTGCCTATAAAAGCTTTTTGAAAGCGACCGGCTGAAAACATTATCTGCGTGAGTTATCCTGCAGGTTGGTTCCGTACTTCTCTTCAGAGCACTTCAGGAGCAGCTCGACCTTGTTGTATTTCTTGTTGGCGTCGTTGACCTTGGTGTGGAGCTGTGGGGCACTGCTGCATTTAGGGTTGGAGGCCAGGAAGCTCTCTGCCTGTTGCACCTTAGAACACTTCTCTGGTTCGATCAGACTGACAACAGCAGCAATATCCTGTTAGGAAAACATTGTACAGCCCACACACACACACAATGAAATATCTTTTTTAGACTTGGACCGGTCATTCAACTCATCATAAAAAAGTAATGGTGATAAAAAATGTAGATCATCTTTAAGGGATACCTTCATATCCTGCAGGCGATCCGTGCTGTCTTGGAGGGGTCGGGTCTGCTCCAGGGGGGGCCGTACCCGGGTGTAAATGGCCTTCTCCTGCTTGTCCAGGTCACTGATCTCCTTATCAAGGCCAGCCATGAGCTGGCGGCACTGCTGCTCCTGCTTGTCTGTGCACGTGTACACACACACACACACACACACACACACACACACACACACACACACACACACACACACACACACACACACACACACACACACACACACACACACACACACACACACACACACACACACACACACACACAATGGGGACATAGTGAGTCCATGTGAAGTGAGAAGGTGCAGTGTATTATAATTCTATTCAAATGATCTACTTCTATTAATTATGATGACCATCTTTTAACGCACACACACACACACACACACACACACACACACACACACACACACACACACACACACACACACACACACACACACACACACACACACACACACACACACACACACACACACACACACACACGTCCTACCTGTTCCACTACCACTCTCCAGCTTCAACTCGTCCAGCCGTTTGCTCAGAGTCCCTCTGCTTGTGGCCATCTTCTGCTTGATTGAGTTCTGCTGGTTTTTGAGGCTGAAAGCACAGAACGGGATTGAAATGAACGTCAGGGTTTTCCACAGCCGCCTACCGCCTTAACTACGACAAAAAATACAGAAATAAACTGTTTTGAATATTACACAAAAGTATAACATAATCTCAGAATGCAGGGCAACAGTCTGATAGCCTGCATGAAAATAAGCATAAATGGACCTCCACTTTCCATTTTTATTTTATTCCACAGTGCCATGAGATTTCAGTTCAGTTGTACAAATAAGAGTAATGAGATGAACTCTGTGGGATTCACATTCAATTGGCCTCTACATCTCTTAAGGACTAAGCTGGCTGCGGTGTGCGTAAGCACCCCAGAAACCGTAACACCCACCCGTCGGAGATGTCGATGGCCTCAGGGTCAGTGGGAGGGATGATGAAGCAGACCCCAGGGGCGGTGGTCTTATGACCGGCGGCGTCCTTCACGTCCCACTTGGCCCCGTTGTTTCGGAGGAGGTTGTACCGCTCCCCACGCACAATCTGGCCCTGTGGAGGTCGAACCCGACCACAAAAGGTTACACTGAGAGTAGAAACAACCTCATAGCGCCACTATTATTAGCTAGCTTCTGAATCCCATGCAGGTGCGTTTTTGAAACACTAAGGCTAAAGAGAAGTAAAACAAATACTATTGTATGGTGCACGGTGGTATCAGTGGTTCATGTGTTTATTTACAACTCCTGTGTGCAACACATTCTTAATTGTGAGATCAGCCTGTGCTGAGGCTTGGTATCTAACTTACAAGCGTATTCATCTTGATCATGTTCTAATCTTACAAAGGAGGTTGGACCAAAAGAAACGTAGTTTGTACTTTTTTAGTTTTTTATTGCATCTCTGGCATCTTTTGCAACTTCATACCTCATCAGCGTCGAACTCGCACAGGGCTTCAACCGGAAGTTGTTTCTGGGGGGTGTCCCGGCGGTACTTCAGGGGCAGCACCTGTAGACTGTGCTTTTGGAGAGCTTTAACCCGCTCGTCAAAGTGGTCCATGGCCTTGGCCTGATCCTACACAAAACAGGGGACAACAGTGTTTTTACAAATCTACCTATTATCCCAAAGTCAACGGCGTCGGCTTTGTGTGATGAAAATCACCTAGGTATGTATCACATGCAGTCTTTCCCTGCAATGTTGAGGAACACTTCCTTCATTGGGTCATTTGTGATTGAGAAGAGTGTCTATATTCAGGGAAAAGTGCCCCACCAATTCTCCTGCTCAAGACCTTGTGGCACCTCTTGATTACTGCAGGTACACCGTGATGAAAGCAGGGACATTGCCAGGATAGACATGTGAAGCTGCTGATGAAGTTCTTGAATCCTCCATGTTTATTTTAACTTCTTTTTCTTTTTGTTGCAAACTACCTTATTTTTTCAAACATGGCTCAAAAACAGACAGTGTGGTCAGACGGTTGTCAGATGGACAGTATCCGATACAAGGGATCTCTTTTCAGTCCGTGCCATCCGCAGTCCATACGTGTTGTATTATCTGTGGGACTGTCTCTATTCCGGCATTGGTAGGCCATGTGTGAAAGGGCGCAAGACGGAAAAGTTCCAGAACGTAGCTGCATGTGTGAATAGGGAAATTACTAGCGGTGCCTATGTGTGGAAGAGCCTCTGGACATGACACAAACGGTAAACTCACATCCAGTTCCCGGATGAGTCCGTCCATCTGGTACATGTCTTTGAAGTCTGGGCTGTATTTCTGGTTGATTTCGGTCTCCATTCTTTTCAGCAGGTCCTGAGTGTCGCGGGCCTCTTTGTTATACTATAAACAACAAGCAAACACACAGATAAGTGTTGATACTGGATAAACAATACCAACTAACTACTAACACTCCCCTCTGGCAGGAGGCTGATGTCTACCAACACCTACTGCTGCTAATACTTACCATCAAACCCCCAGACCATAATGGAATCTGAGGAAATGGTCTTTGTTTTCGATCACAAACCTACCATGATTAATTCATTTGATCTGAAAACGTACCTGAAGTAACGCATTCTGATTCTACAGATTCCATGTTACCGTTTCCACAAAATGTAAAGAACGTTGCGTCAATTCCGTCGATGGAATTATTTATGTAAATATTCTCAATTAATCAATCATTGTCTCATCTGCTTCTCCTTTATGGTCATTGTCTCAACAAACACATGTTGGCCAATAAGAAGTATCAGCTCATGACATAAACATAAAATTAAATTGACATGAATGGCAATTATTGCACTGCCTTATGCATCCACAAATAAACAAGAACCAGGAATCTCAAAATAGAATAATCTATTAGTGCACGTTACTTATAGCCCCTCTTTGGTCGAGTGTCCACAACATAGCATTAGGTTAAGGTATTCACATACCTTGTGGTACTCATCCATGTGTTTCAGGTGGTTTTCCTCACAGATGAGAAGGTTAAGGTATTCCTTCCAGTCGGCATGTACTGCTTCCATGTGGGCCTGAGGGAACAACACTGATACGTTCAGCTGTATGCCATGTGGGGGACTTAACGTTGGCTGGAACACAGCATTGCCCCTGTGTGTAGCCACTAGATCAAACAGTAAATAAGACCAAACAATAGTACACTATACCTCGATGACATTCTTGCCAGGGTGCCCGGAGGCGATCAGGTTCTCCCCATCGTCATTGAGCTTGGTGATGGTGGCCTCCTTGGACTCGAGGCACTTACTGATGAAGTTCTGTAAAATGGGAGGAATTAGACGTGTGAAGCCGAAGCTAGCAAAACATGAGGCATGCAACCCACATTGAACTTCCTCCCTTATTTTTCTTTGGTATGAATAGTATTCATAGAAATAAATCATCTTAAAGTTAAAAATGCAAGATTTGTTTTTTAAACAAAGTGTGTCGACACTAATAAGAAGGCTAAAAGGGACCTAGGTTCATTGCCCCGATACTGCAGTGAAATCAGAGAAGCGCTATTCTAGAATCTTGAATCTAGAATATTCTAGGATTCTTCATCTGAACGACCCATTCTGGTTGATATGCACGTACCTGGTTGATATTATCAAAATATTACACATGACTTTCTATCAAAAACATGCTTGGACGGGCTCAAAGGTTGTATCAGCGATGTTGGGTGACGTCACTGTTGGTATTGAAGCGAGATCCCAAACAAACAGAGCCAGCTCGCCCCTCCCTTCCGTGTTTCGTGCGTCCAGTAAAAACTATCATAAACGCAGCGCAAAACTCAACCACACCCAGCCTCTGTCGGTGATAGGTTGGAATACTATTTATTTTGGTTTTGAGTGGTGGTAGTACCATTTGTTTGTGTGTATGATCTATAGGCTGCCTAAAGAGACGTGTTTTTGACGGCCTGCTTATGGGGTGGCCAGCCAGCGGATTGTGTGGAAAGATCAGATGGATGTGATCATTCATGCTTCGGCCTAGGGTCGCTGACACAACCTTGAAGAGAGAACAAGCAGCTGAGGAGCACAGCTAATGGTTCTCAATGTTTACACTAGCCTAGCTTGAAATTGCAAATCTTGCATTTTATAAATATAGTTTTTTGTATTGCTTTAATATGAAGGGAATAAAGGAAAATATATAGGAATTTACATATTTGGTTTACATATCAGCAATATGATGCCACACCAAGTTATTTTCCCATTGCTGAAGAATCCCAACACTTTTGTGGATAGGAGGAGTTGGCTGTCTGTATTCCTTTTCATCAGATTGGCGTAAAAGGTGTGAGATGTTGCAGCGGTATCAGCAGATCTGAATAAAAACGGGTTTTCCAGGTCATGTTGCTACAGCATTGGTAGGGGCAAAATATTAGCCTGGAGCTACATTGATCATGAAAGTATGACATAGCCAAGCGTTGCATAGCTTTTTCAACTGCCATTTCACATTCTGTGACACATCAGTGGCACAGAGCAACTCGAGCAAGTGCTTTGTTCAGCACACAGAAATGTCCGAACTTTAGTGCACTAATTTTTGACGTTATCATAATGTTCAATTTGTGTTTCCAACTCCTCTCCCCTTTCCTGGTTGATTATCCACGAGGGCTGGCACGAATACATATTGCCAAGCTCCGGACAATCGTGACGTTATTATTAACAAATATTTGAATGTTTGGAGTAAAAAAAAAGAAGAAATTCATAGGCTAGTGTTTATCTTTCAGTGCCCTATCTGAGCTGTCGGATTTTACCAACCGATCATTGTTCCTTTTCATTTCTAGTGTTGTTTTAAGAAAAGCGCAGGACTAGTGCTTTCACACAAGCGCTATTGAAGGGGACAGATTTATTGGCATTGTTGAACATTGAAATAGCTGCTGAAATACGTTAATTATTAAAACCCTTTAATAACAAACTATACGAACGAGGGGAACGCCATCGCCCCAGGCCGGTCAGTCATCATTAACGAGTATGCCTGTTTTACAACCTCTCAGCAATAATGAATGGCTGCGCAATTGCAAAAGCCTTTGACTGCTTAACACCAAACCTAAATACCAAGAACAACATAAGGGCTTTTCTAAGTGCCATTTCAGCACAGTTATTCTACCGGGAAGAATTTTGTTGGAATATGAAATCTGAACACAGATTCGGCCACAGATTCGGAGTTCCAATTCAAGTGTGGACATTATACCTGGGTTTTGATCTAGGGCATCTGATCAAAGAAGTCACTTAAAAGGCCAAGCGTGGTTGACATGCTCATTTTCTTAAACCGTAGTCTGTAACCTCAAACAGTGAGTTGATAGGAAAAGTGGAGCTTGCCTTCTAAAGTCTACACGCGGGTTGATGGGGCTGGATGTGATCCCATTATCTTTGTTCTAACATGTCCTATTCTGTAGATATGCTCTTTATTTGCGTGGTACTCTTGGTACTATTCCTTCAGTTATACCAGTCCAACCTGTCGAACCCTTGTGTTGTAAGAGCCCAGTTGTATTAAGAACATCGTTGTTAGTTTGATGTCATAGTTTGATAGTTGTTGTGCGGGCCTGTACCTCGTACTGCCTCTGGCGGGCGGGATAGTCCAGGTTGGTGTCACTCCAGTCGTAGTTGATTCTCTCCTCCGCCTGCTGATCCATCCAGTACAGCTCGTTGGTGCAGCGTTGCATGTAGTCCCGCAGGCTCAGCAGGTGGCGCTGGCGGGCGCTGGAGTTGGACTACACCGTTACGAGACGATAGAGACAAACACACAATGCATCATCAGCTGAGCCTTCTTTCGTCAGTTTTCAACTAAAGCTTTGTTAGCGAGTAAACAGAGATATTGTGAGTATGCTCATCAATGTTAATGTTTACACAATGTTGTGCAAGCGTGCAAATAATTGCCTGTACAGAGAGACCCTCGAGTGATGGTGACAAAAAGAGAAAAACATCCAGAAAAGGACGACAGGCCGGTTTGTTGAGTGCTGGGAAGGATGACGATAGCTTTGGGGCTAACGTGCAATTTCTACATGTAATCAGAACCGTCATATGGGCTGTGTGAAGTGTGTGACTGCACAGGGCCTCACACCTCTAGGGCCCCAAGCCTGGCCTGGATCCTGCAGATGTATCATGTTTTTATAGAATTATGTAAAGAATGTTCTTGACCCAACATAGCAGGAACCAATGATTCAGGTTTTTTTCCTTTTCATTATTGCGTTGTTGCATAGTGACGGCCACATGTGTATGGTGAGTCCTCATTGGTTTGAGTTACAGTACCGTGCACAGTGTTGTTTTAACGCTATGCGTATTTTTGCTAGTCTTGCTGTTTATCACATATTTCAGTTGTTGTAGTTGTTGCTCTCCATGTTCCTTTGCATGCCTCCTATGAAGCTGTTGCTTGCCCTCTCCTTTTGCATGTCTATCATGTGGTTGTTTATTGCCGTGTCCTTTTCTATGCCTACTGTGTAGTTGTTACATGCCATGTTGCACCCCCGTCCCATTCCCCCGCCCGCAGCCTGCCCCCTGCATGTGATGAATGCTATAATTACCAGGAGCTTGTTGTATTTAGTCTGCAGACCACTGACGTATTCCTAGAAAGAAGAGCACAAGTATGAAAAGAGCCATAGGTTTGTTTGTCTTTTTGACAGTGTGTGTGTGCAGTCCATCACGTCATTCGTTGTGTGCCTGTGGGACCCTGACCTTGTCCTCGTTGTCAGAGATGTGTGGGGCCAAAGCCTCCACCTCACTGTGAAGGATGTTGTGATCCTCCACCTCATTCTCCACCGTCGGCAGGTCCTGGCCAAATCCTTTGTTGGCCAGGTTGTCCTACAGGCAGAAACCAGGATATACGTTGGCTCTAGTTCAGATGAAGCACGCCAGGTTCAGCCTAGTGGGATTCAAGTTTTCCAAGAGAAGACCTTTGATTGTCTGCAAAGTAATTAGCTTGTGTGAATACCGTTTTCTCATCAATGATCTTCCCCCAGTTGATGCTTGGCCTGGCGTCCGAGCGAGTCAGATGGTAGATGTGGTCATGGTCCTCTTTGAGCTTCATCACCCTCTCACGCAGCTGTTTCATACTGGGACAGACGCAGGCGTACAAATACTTTAGACCGTTCATTCAGTAGAAAAGGATGGGGATGGGGAGTACTATCACTGATATCAGACATACATCACAACATAGATTATTAGTACTAGAGAGGGCATCTATGATACAAAAATCGAATACCAAGTGTCACATCATGTAAGGGTTCCATCACATGAATTAAAAGTACATACAGCTTTGTTGCAGTAAGCCTATTGGACAATAGATATATGAACCATGTGAACCAACTTTGGATACCTAATGTAATTGTAATCCCCTTCTAGACCGGGCACGCAAGCGTTGCATCGTGTCTTATTGCCTTAGGCGTAAGGAAATGGCAGGTTAGTAGTTGTGGGAACATATGCTCCTTGTTAAAAAGATCTTCACTAGTAGTTGCATTCCTGCAAACACACATTGACATTGTAGGCCGGCTAAGGCGTAGGGTGTAGGTTGGGGTCACGATCCCACCGTGGGGATAACGTGGCCCACCCGTATCACACACAATGAAATAACTGTTATCTCCCTCTGCAGACTATGAGCCTCACATAGAAAGTCAGTGAGGTGCACGACCCCAGACTGTGTTTATGAAGGACATTTTAAAGAAAGGCAACGTTTGGGGGACAAACGGAGTTGCGTTGGAGCTTCAGCTGAGTTTGGTTTGATTGCACAAAAAATGATTGTCAAGAGTACAGTGAGTGGGCACCAGTTCACCTGAAGGGGGCGCAAAACCACACATAAACAGAATCTTCTCTTAAACCAGTGACTGTGTGTCTTTGTGTGTGTTTCTGTGTGTGTGTCTTTGGGAGTAAAGATAAACCCAGGGCTATTGCCCTGTCGGAGGGATAGCTGCGTCTGGGAGCTATTACACAGCCTGTGAATCTATTGAAAAGGGGCCTGGGAATACCATCACTGCTAGCAGTCCTACACTCTATATTAACTTACTCCTTGTCGATCATCTCCGCCTGTGGATGTTGGAGACGTTTGGTGTTGACGGCATCGTCATCCAGGCCGTTGAGCAGTTCCAGGGAATTCAGGATCCGCTTGTTGGTATCATCTTGATAAAGAGGCTGCTTTCCCTCATTTATCTTACTCACATCCTGTCGGGGAGAAGAAGAGGGAGAACAAAACTCTTTAAACGAACCCGTTAAGTAAGAATCATGCTCCTCTGCTTAGAAAGGAGTCTGAGGAGGTGGTTGAGGCAGCTGGGAGGATGCCCACCGGGCCCCTCCCTAGGGAGGGGTTCCTGGCACAACCGGGGAGGAGACCTCGGGGGAGACCCAGAACTAGACGGAGAGGTTATATCTCAACACTGGCCTGGAACGCCTCGGGATCCCCCCGTCAGAGTTGAATCCCCCCCCCCGGCTAAGTGGTGTGACGATGAGGAGGAAGAATCATGTTTGACTGCACCTAAAACTTGCATTTTATTAAATGATGAAAGAATACACATACGAAGGCTCTCACACAAACACTCGCTCTGCTGTATGTGTGTTTTCTTTAAGTAGGTGCAGCCTCTATGTGAGTGTTATTATTGGGGCGCACCTTGTTGAGGTTCTGCTCAGTCTCGTAGATGTTCTTCTCCACTTTGTCAGCATTCTTCTGGAGCTTCTCTATCAGAGCGGCGAGCTCTGAAGATGGGGCCGTCCTGCAGAGGAATTACAGAAAGAAATAAGGATGGTTGATTAAAAATGGTTAGAATAAAGTTGATCGAAGACCACATGACTGAAAGTTTTTATGTTGTTTCTTTACCCGTAAATATTGAAAAGTGCAAAAATCTGAACTCTATCAGAATGTGAGTGAGCTGCACAGTTGAGATAATGTGC
The DNA here is from genome assembly GCA_900291075.1 of Melanogrammus aeglefinus. Taxonomy (NCBI): domain Eukaryota; kingdom Metazoa; phylum Chordata; class Actinopteri; order Gadiformes; family Gadidae; genus Melanogrammus; species Melanogrammus aeglefinus. Next base: position 104,769 of record OLKM01001200.1, on the reverse strand, counting down.
TTACTAACTGAAACCAAGCGTTGGCTCAAACAACAACAACAATAATTCAAGCAAAGTATTTGAGGCTCCAGGGTTTTTCTACATCTGCTCTGTGTTTCTGGTGCTGTATTCTGTGAGTATTGTGCATTATGTAATTCAAGGGAAATGTGAGTAAATATATATTTATTTGTTTACACCTTTCCCCAGCAGAAACTTGTTTACAGCCTGCTGCTCTTCTAACCCATCAGCCCTGGCACAACTTTTGGATTTTTTACATTTTATCTATTGTTATAGTGCAGAAGAAAATACAAACACATTACAAATGGAACTGCCAGAATAACTACTTTCCAAAAGCCATCCATAGAGCCTTATGCCTACAGGTTTCTGTTTCTCTCCTATGGCAGGGAGGATATGTCATACAACTTCAACAGCTACAGCATTACCAATATGTTGTGCATGTCAATTAAAACAAAATGCTAAAAAAAAAAGTAGCTACATGTTTGGCCTAATTTACTCGCAGGTAACCGGGTTTGTTTTGCCGTTCAAAGTTTTGCACCATTGTTGAGAAGTGGGAGCCATGTTCTGAGCCCATACACCGACGTGGGTTTATGGACCAAACTTGCTCTTTACAGGAACAAGTTTAAACAAGCACAATAGATGGGATGAAGGTGTTGTAATAATAGCCTGAGGGTTTTAGTCTGGTTTCTCTTATCGCTCTGCATGTTTGAAAATGGAAAATGATTTGGATAAACACAAACAGGTAACGCTGCCCGTGCGTGCTTTTGCTTTGCATCCCAGAATTCCGGAAGCAAGAAAGATAAACCAATATGAATCCCCAAGGGGAACCCAGGGGTCAGAGCAGCCGCCGCCATGGAAATGAAATTGGGGAGAGCTGCAGGTCAGAGTAGGAGTGTAGAATCAAACCAAGAGAACAGGAATACAGTTATAAGAATATGAATAAAGATACAGCACTGAGCAGCTGGTTCTAGATATCTGGCCTGTATCTCTGACCGAATCCAGAGGCCTGACACATAAGAAGACAACGTCGGGGGCAGAATAACGTACATTTCGTTGAGCGATTGTTGCTTTTAACAATATTGGCAAGTGAATTGAGTATTGAGGTGCTTTTTAAAGTGTATCGTATGCATGTCGATGTGTAACGTTACAGTAGCAGTTTCATGCAAGCCACATGTTTTGTGCGATCAGAACTACGTGTTAGGAGAAATTAAAGAGAAGCAGGTATAATTTGAGGCAGAAAGGTGTTGGACTCCCAAAAGGATTCTGTTTCATCTTCAGAGATTTCTAAATCCCCCAATTTCAATGCAACAACAGGTTTAATCCTGAACCAAATCTGTTTTAATGCAACTCTGGGTTTAATCCTTAACCACAGACAATACGACATCAACTATAATCCTGGAGCAAATCTATTTCAATGCAGCTTTGCAACTTTGCAACTTTCTTTGATCTTGAAACACAGACGCATAAAATCAACCCTGAACCACATCTAATGAGGTAACGAATGAGGTTACACAATGGGGATTGAGCCCAAGGTTCACTGATGACAGCATGCATTATGCATTATGAATGTATTCTGGATGTCACTGGGTGTCGGGGCCACATTCATTCAAATGACGTGTTTTCCATCAGTGGTTGTTCTGCCAGGGAGAGTCAGGGCGGAGCGACAGCGACGGACCTGCTCTTCAACCCGCGTGTGCGCGCAGCGACACCCTTTATATGTTCAGGTGCTGCCAAAGAGTGGCAAACGCAGGTCTTTGGGATCTACTCCGATACAACGTCAGCTCCAATGCTGAACCACGTCTGCTCCAACTGCTCTTAATCGTTCCGGAATAGGTTCCCACATATGGTCAACACATTCAGAATACATTTGTAAATGAGATGGTTGTTTTCAGATCATTCAGAGATATCTGCAAAGACCAAACAACCAATCCCAACAGTAATAGTAGTTCTATACTTTGAAGTCCCACCTGGTGGTAGTCATATGTGTAATGTAAGGTGGAGCTGCATAACTAAGATGCCATGGCCTTGATGAGTCTAAAGGTGGCTCCCACCCACTGGAAAACATTAGATTACACTCCAAACAAGGGTTTTAGTTTCTACATCTCTCATGCTCTACTGATTTTTCCTGATATGGCAACAAGTCTCCAATCTAAGGAAGCAGTGTTGCTAAATGACTAAAGTTTACTCGAGTTTGACAAAAGCCCTCAGCTTTAGATAAAGGCGTATTATCTAAATACCCTTATCGGGTACACTTCAATCCGCCAAGAGAAGGAATGAATGACAGTGGATCTCCAAAGAACACACAGACCTCCTACCTTCTCAAAATAATGTTTTACTTAACAAGGAATAAAGTCTTTGCACTTAAAATAAAACAAAGTAGCCCTAGAGCTCAAAAGTTGGTTGGGGTTGGGCCTTGGGAGAGGTTAGATCAACTATGTAAATTCCTTGCGAAACTTATCAAACCAGTTACCACTACACTCCTTCAATGCAAAACATTAGACCGCACCCACTGGTTCACTTGAAGAATTCGCTTTGCATTCTTCTTTTACAATGCAGGAGTTTCATTAAATTCGTGCACTAACGTACAGTGGCCTATAGCGCATCACGGCGCAACATCGTACACTTTTACATGCAAAGTCATTGATTACCGTACATGTCAACAATCGCACGTTTTATATCATTTCAAAAAACATGTATACCTTTCACACTCCGGCCTCGTATTGATGTAAGCCTACTTTAAAAATGAAAACTCACGTCTGCGGCGGCTGCGTGATCGCAACGCTGGTTTTCGTCCTTTTTCTGAACATCGTGACAGCTCGGTTCCTTCCGAGTTCACCTATCGATGGCTCCGAGAGGGCAGGGCAATCGCGTCAGAACGGTCGGGCTTCGTGGGACTTCTTGTTGTTGTACGTCCGTATAGGTTGTCCTCCTCACGCATATGCTCCAAAAAGACACCGAACGAACTGACTAAGTAAGCGACGGCAGCCTCCCTCCCTCCTGTCAACCACACGATACCTAGCGAGTGAGATCCGGCAGAGCACCCTGCTGCGGTGACGTTTACACCTGCTTTATTAACTTTGTTACCTGCTCTTCAAGTGGAGGTGGGACCAAGTACAGGTGTGTGGCCTCACCTGTCACCAGTCGACGACGTGTGGGTGTGTCCGACAGCACAGCCTTTTTTCCCTGTCACACACACCTCCCTTTTTCTTAAGTCGATCAGGCAACAGTTCATTTATTTATTTAGTAATGTTTGATTTGATAGGGAAAAATACAATCTTCATTGTATCTGTTCTCTGCTCTCGGACTAACGGCAGCTATGATGCAACTACCATAGGGTTTATAAGGAATTCTTATTGGAAACGCCCGTCCCTAAGGCTTTTGTGAAAGTAAGAGTTAATTAAAACAGTGAGGTAAGGTTGTTATGCAGGAGGGAAACATACGGTTTCCAGCTGCTCTTCTGGAACGGCTCCAGCTCTTTGGTTGCCCTGTGTTTTTACAGAAAGGTATAGGAGCCTTGTGTGTATGTTTGGGTCTGTGAAACGCTGAGCCCGATGGGACAGCGTGTAGGTGATTGAACATTAAGGAAACGTAGCCGATAAAACAATAAAACGAACACACCCTGATGAGTGACAGGAGGGGTGCGACTGTTTAGGGACACTGGTGGAGCCAGTCAGACGTGTCCGTTTAAGATTATTCTTCAGTGTGTGTGTGTGTGTGTGTGTGTGTGTGTGTGTGTGTGTGTGTGTGTGTGTGTGTGTGTGTGTGTGTGTGTGTGTGTGTGTGTGTCAATGTTTGACCAGAAAACATATGAAATGCATAATATTGTAGTAACATAATACTTCCACACTAATTCCGTTCTTTAATTCTGGCATTAGGATGAACACTTGGAGCTAGTGGCCGAGTGAGTCCTGATATGCAGCTGAAGCTTCATTGTGATGAATGAAACAGGGATCAGAAACCTTGAGCATGTCAGAAATCTAAAGTATGTCAGTCACAAATGTCCCCGGAACGGATTTGACCTCCCCCTAACTTAACCTGTAGGACACAAACACACTAAGCACTCCAAGGTGCACGGATCGCACACCAGATGGTATCAGAAGAGGTGGGAGTGTTTTCTAAGGAAGGCGAACCCCACCCCATGGAGTGGGACAGACCCTATGGGTGCAGACAGGGAGACGACACCCTGGGCGTCGAGGGTCTGAACTTGGATGTGTCGGCCGGTGCAGTGAGACGTAGAGTGGGGGGGGGTTTTACTCCCTTAGGATAAAAGAACACCAGGCGACACGTTTCAACCCTCGAGATTATTCTTCAGCGCTGTCACCAATTCCTTTCAATCTCACACAGAACAAATTAGATGAATAAATCATTTATTATACATAACCGTAGATCTACAAAATACAATTCATCAACATGAAATGTATAATTCATATAATACAATTAAATAAAAACATTTCAAATAAAACCGATCAACGCCAATGAAATAACAAGAAAAAGAAAACACTAAACACTGGCCTAATAATTACTAACAAAAAACACGTATGCCCTCAGTCAAGACTTCAAAAGTATTCCAAAATGTTTATCTTTACAAGTTAAGTTCCAGTCTTTAATCATCTGGCTGGATGACCTTTTGACACCAGGTATCCCTGTTGCTAGAACGCTCTGATTATAGACCCGGGGACACAATGGTTGGAAAAAATGATTTAAAAAACTACTAGTGGCTCGCCAAGCAATTGAATAACTTTAATATCTTCTGTAGACGTCCATTTATCTCCCGTAGGCAGGGAGGGCGGAGGTGGGGTGTACTTTATGAACATCTGCACCTCTGAAAAAAAACGGATAAAAAATGAAAGGGTTAATAAAGACAGCGGGGTTGAGGAGAGACTCATTCCCTTGTTGCCAGGTGAGGCTGTGTGGAAGTAGACAGGAAGGCAGGGTGTTGCATGTACAACATTGTACAGCATTGTAGTTGTCACCACCCTTCACCCCATCGGCCCTGGCTTCACCTGATGGAGGTACTCAATCATTAACCCCACACCAATCATTAACCCCACACCAACCCCCCCTTCAGAGATACCGCTCAGTTGACCACTCATTCAGTTGTGTTCTATTAGGGCCTACTGTACGTCTTTATTAAACGTATATAAACTGATAAGCGTGAGTATAGTAGTAGTAGTAGTTGGGGAGCTGAACTGGAGCGTATGGGTAAAGTGTACAGTAAACACAGTAAAATGCACTCATAGGGTGCGGTCCTGCGGGACCTGGAGTCCCTTGAATGGAATGCTTCACTGGCTTCGACTGGCACGACCACATTCTGAGGATGATCACTAAGATTCAGCCGGCGCTGAACGCCGTCAGGCTTTGACTATCTTCTATCATTACTTTAAAAGTAGAGAGGCAACTACATACAACACTTTATAGATCATCTGGGAACAATAATTTATATTTACATTATGTGGTTGTGTGTGTGGGGGGGTGTGGGGGTGTGGGGGTGTGGGTGTGGGTGTGTACGTGCATGTGTGTGTGTGGGTGCGTGCATCTGTGTACTTGTGTGCGTGTGCATGTACTTGTGTGTGTGTGACTATGGATTGACAGCTTTGTGTCGGACACGGGTGTCTACTCCCCTTACAGAATGCAGTTGAAGGAGTTGGTATCCTCTATTGTCAACGCTACGGACATGCATTCCCTGCATAGGTGGAGCCGCAAGGTGTGCCTGTCCAATGGCATTTAATATGGGATGGTTACCACAGGTTCTTCCATACAGATGAAGACCATACTGAGTACTATACTTTACTTTAGCCTCATTATTTATGATGATTGCGTAGATCTTCTTTATGTTTTTTTATCTCTTATTTCTCTTTAGATTCATGTGAAACGTAAAAACACACACACAGACAAATATTTCACACACACACACACACACATGTGAGACACACACACACACGTGAGACACACACTTACACACACACGTGAGACACACACATACACACACACAGACAAGCTAACACTCAATAAAAAACACCCACACTTTTGTGCCCCTAAGCCATGAAAGATACAAAGAATGTCGTATCCAAAAATCACTTACTGACAACTTTTATATTTGTATATTATGAACAATGAGACTCAAATTCAAATGAAAAGCAGGGGAGAGGGATGATACTGGAATCCTTCTGACGTTTGACATCTAAACAGCAGGGCAAGAAATAATAAAGAAATTGACCTTCACTTTGGCACCATGTTGCCAAAGTGAAATGAACTGTGGTGAAACTGAATGGGGTTGCACACATTCGTCTGCATCTTAGGATTGGCTCTTCTAATATGTTTTTGACATAAGTTAACCGTACTCTCGACCATTGACAGTTTCCTTTCTTTTTATCTTTTTGTTTGCAAGGTTTGGAGCAGAAATTGGAGAAACCTGGGTCTCCATGTATTGATTCACGGATCAAGGGAAACAGTTGGCATTCCCAGACTGCTACCCGGGGTCTGAAGACAAATGGTTCACCAGGACCAATGACAACTCTCTCAGTTACACACTCACACATACACATTTGCCCACACAAACGTTTGCCAACACACACACACACACACACACACACACACACACACACACACACACACACACACACACACACACACACACACACACACACACACACAAATAGTTAAAAGCTAGTTTTATTTTTATGAATTTCAACTTCCTATCTAGTGTCCCCCTCAGGGTTTAATATAGTCATAGAAGTGTTATCTTTTGGGAATGAGGGAGGGCTTTGTAGACCACTCACAGGTCTTTGAAGGCGTTCTTGACGCACCCTGAGTGGTTCTGGGTTGAAAGGGTTGACTTGATCACTGGGACCAGATAAAGGGTGTGTCGAGAACAAGGATGTCTTGGCCCAATCACACACTTACACAAGCCACATGCACGCACACACACACACACACACACACACACACACACACACACACACACACACACACACACACACACACACACACACACACACACACACACACACATACACACCCACGTAACAACACACCCACCCATATGTGCTCGCACAAATACATAGCCTACTCTGTGTAAACAGAAATGAGCCATGGGCTAACACATTATGTTTGCACGTATCATACATAGTTTCATAGTTTCTGTCCCCATCCCAATCGACAGAGATGCAACTAAGCACGAAGTGACTGACTAAGACAACATTTCAGATATTTTAATTCCTGTGTTTATTCAAGAACAGGGATGTTCTGTTTCCAAGCTAAAGGCAATCCACCCCTGGCAACTACGGGTTAGGGTTAGGGGACAGTAGAAAAAAGGCTTCTACTGTCACACAAGAGAAATAAACACTTTGCATTAGTTGCATTAAGTTCCAGATTTAATAGAGTACATTTTGAATATGAAGATACTATTATATCATTATTATAGTTTAGTATAAGTGGAATACTTTATTAACTTTTTTGACACACACACACACACACACACACACACACACACACACACACACACACACACACACACACACACACACACACACTGTACCCCATTAAACTCCAGGCACACAATCAATGACAGGCAGAAAAAGTAACTGACAGAGCAATCTAAAAAACGCATGCTTAGCAACACACACACACACACACACACGCACACACACACACACACACACACACCACACACACACCACACACGCACGCACACACACACGCACACACGCACACACACACACACACACACACACCAGCAGCAGCAGCAGCATTCCTGCGCTGCCATATCTGTGCATGGTTCATCAGACACTGTTATGAGACAATTACGCGCCGCGCCTCACCGTGGTATGACATAGAAAGGAGGAGTGTTGCCACCAACCTCACCTGCATGCCGGAACCTGTTCTGCAGGATTCAGACGATACACTTCCTCCCTTCCTCCTCCACTCATTGTTTTTTTTGTCGCATATACTTCATAAAAGGAGGCGGAGCTGACTCTTTCTCTGTCACTCCTTAGGACTCCCCTTACAGTCACATGCAGGGTCGTATGGCAGCGCCCTTCAGGCATATTATAAACAACAAAGATGGCTTCCGCCCTGATGCAGCACACGTTTCATGGCTCAGATGGGTTGTAGGTATGTTAATCTTTATCCAGAGGCATTTTGGTCTGCGCCTGTTGAAACCAAAAATGTGAATAAATCCGATATTAATCATACCGAAGATGATAAGAAGATTTGAAACGAGATATTGCATTCAACAAGACTCCAGGTGTTAAAGAGTCAATGCATTCTTCCATGTCTATAAATCTATCGGAGATCCCCCAACCTATATTCTAAAGATACAGATACAAGGTTTGGTGCAGAAACACTAGGAAACTCGGTCTGCATGTGTGGATTAACGAGGCCAGTCCTGCTACCCAGGACTGGAAGACAAACACTTTAACATCTAGGCCAAACGGTGTGTGTTAAGGAGTGGATGTATTCTTCCCTGTGCATGTCTATATGTGTATTGAAATGCAGATCCCCCAGAACTTACATTCTGGGACTTGATTGACAGGTTTCTCTGAGTCAAAGCATTCCTCTGACTCCCAGCTCCACCCTGGTTTCACTAACCCTACCTAGCATACTTAAAGCTTCATGACTAACCACCGCTCTAGTATTTAAATACTTTTGACCTTGGGCTCTGAAAATATGGATGCTTGCCTTCCCACAATACTAGTTGGATGTTGTAATGAGGGCTTTGACCTCACTCGCTCTGGGTACAAACAATGGGTTCAAGATGCGTAAGTGTGTTGCTGAAACAGAAAAAAAATGACATACTAGCTACGTCTAGGGACTGTAGGGGAACGGCAACACATATAATGTGTATGCCAAGCTGGTTGTTGAGGGGGAGAAATAAAGCCAAGACACAACGGCTTGTGTTCACTCACTCAGTATCAAAACATTTGGGATGATACATATTCATTTATTTTTGCCTTGTTCTGTCATTTCTGACCTGTGTTTTGTATTAACATCATATTTGACAGAAGTTCAATTCTTTGTTGCAATGTTTTTGCACAATGGAAGCAGATTAAAGCGCCATTAAAGCCTTCACTGTGGGCTTTAATGGAGTCAATTATACTCTTTCAGCCATTTATCCTCAAAGTGCAGTGTCCTATTTGATTTGTTTTGACTGGGTATGGCATTTGCATCTGGCTGCTGGTTCTCTGCTCTCCCTCCCTCTCCCTCTCCCTCTCTCTCTCTCTCTCTCTCTCTCTCTCTCCCTCTCTCTCTCTGAACTGAACTGAACTAAACTAAACTGAACTGTCATTGTCTGAACCTCACTCCCTGCTGGATTGTATTATCTACCCATGAGAAGCCTCATCTTAAATTAGCATTAGGGATAGTATGTGGAGATGTCGTCATTATTCTGTTTTAACAAGCGGTGTAGTGCTGCCTGGAGAAGTGGGTATACCCACTCACACAAGTCCTGTCCAGCAAAGCATAAACACCCTGAACGGCTGTGTAAGACTACTCTTGTATATTTAGTTCACCAATAAAAATGGGCCAGCAGTATTTGCATATTGTCACTTAACTTCTGCTGTTTGACTTCAGGGAGTAAGGATCTTTATGAAACTAAAATGAGCCACAGAAGTGGTGCATCAACATTGGCCCAAAGATTATAGGGTCAGACATATTTTATCCATTTAGAATGTTTCAAGTGAACTGTTCCTTATTCCTTAGTCCATCCACACATGAAGATTGGAGAGCCAAACATCTCCATACGCCCTCGGGGAGGTCTTCTGGATGGCGGCGGAGCACACTTGCTATGTCCATTATCATCATCCTGCGATAAACGGGATATTCAACACCACCACCCTGCACCCTTTGTCTGTAGGAGTCCAAAATAAGTGGGATGAGGCTGCCCTGCCTAGCATGTAGTTATGGGCTGGAATGAGGGACACACCTTGATCCCCATTACATGAAGCTTTGTGTGACTTTGGGACAAATCACAGCATTGAAAGCGATGCGACTTCCGGTATCATAGTAACCATCAGTATACTCTGCTGACCGTCACCTTCTTGACATCAGAACTGCCATTGACTTCATAAATCAATCCCTCATCATAACACAGCTCCAGCACTCCACAGCTCTCTCCTGGTTAATATCCTAAATCTTAGACACAACAATACATCTATTAATCCTCCATGTACTCAGTCATACACAATGTCCACAAAGGTTGAGCTCTCGGTCACCTGCTGAGATAAGGCGGTAGGAAAGGCATAACACAAGGCAGAATATAAACGGGCGTTTGCGGGGGACAGAGCTTAGCTGCAGTGAGATGGACGAGGCAGAAGGCAGGTCAGTGGGCGAAGGATCTCCACGGAGTCTGGAGTTGGTCTGGGAGGTAAACAGGGGATGGATTATGCAGAGCTTTGAATCCTAATAATACAATGTTTATAGTTTATAGTTGTGACACAGAGAGATGGTGTAATAGAATCAGCAGGGAAGTGACCTGTTCAATGGATTTGGAGAATGTGATACCGGTAATCCTTTCTGCATCCCAAGTAAGTCTCTAGTCAGGGTGTGCAATGTCCTACTACCAACACAACCTATTCCATTCATGTTTTATTTCAATGACCTACCCCTACCATCAGGTAGAGCTTTTTGGTATATCTTGGCCTTGTTTCAACATTGAAACAGTTTGCTTAATAGCTGCTAAATACTTTTTAGCCGCCGGCCTTGTTCCCCCACACACACAAAAACACACGCCTTCTAAAACACAAACCAATGTATGTAATCCATGGATTCTAGTAAGGTGGGACGCTTTGACACGTTTCAAAATAGACCTCAAGTCTGTTTTAGCCTTCAGCCGAGCACGGTGCTTCGGTCTGCCGCTGGTGAGTCGAGCTAAGAGTCGCAGCTCTCATCGGTCCGAGCTGGAGCGTGTCCGTAGGGCCCGACCAGAGGCTTTGGTGTAGGGCATTATGCCTTCCACCAACAGCTGCGTCTGTTCACAATACATCCGCCCGTCCTCTGGTTATCACAAGCAACCTTGCCATGTTTCTTTTACACCAGACTTTTCAAATGGGTGTCTCCTATTTTAAACGTTCCTTTCTGTTCTGTCGTGGTCCTCGTTGCTTTAACCTCACCAGGCTTTCCCTCTTTTAAACCGGTGTATCGGTGATTGCTGTTGGCTGGTGTAACAGCTGCTACCCCTCCAGGTCTGAAACTACTACTGCTCGTGGCACAACAACCAGTAGCCTACCATGACACCAGTACCAACTGGAGCCTTTCCTTAAAGAGCTGCCATCCCAGGTCCTATTTTTGCCCTCTTTGGAGACACTCATTTTGGGGTTTCACTCAACATACAAACAAACCTTAAGCATTGTTTTATTTTGAATTTGGCTTATACCTAAATAAACCATTAGAAGAAGTTTGATGTTGGATTGTTCCTCTGCCTCAACCTTCATCAAAACATTTGCTTGATCAAAAATGTAGCTTTACATTTTCATGTCATTGGCTGTTGGTTGGCATGGTCTTTACTCAAGGTAATGTCGATCGTCATACAATTCAGCCTCATTAACGCCCAAAATGTGTGTGTGTGTTCTTGATAAGAATTTGCATTAATGTACACAGATATTTCTCATTGCTCTGGGACCTATAACAGCGTTATAGATCCACCATTTAACTGAAAGAGTGATTTAAGGGATGCGCTGTGAGAATATCCATTTGTCTGCTCCTGCCTCTGTGTGAGCCCATTTCATTCTAGACCACCTTTCGGCTAATGACCAACCAAGGCATGTCTTCCATGATGGGGTCAGGGAATCCATCTGGCCTGTCAGTCATCGGTGAGCGCAGTTCTTCTCAATAGTGCGGAAACATAGGAGTTAGGGAGCCAAGGAGTCCAAATATGCCACCACACCACTTGCCTTTTTATTAATAACTAGTTACAAAAAATGGGAACTAGTCCTATGTTTGAATATTATTGTACACTTAAGGCAGCACACGTTTTAACTGAGCTGCTATTACTGAGCACAAAAGTGTGCCTCTGTCAGGTCCTGTGTGCACTTTTTCCCTCCAAGGGCATCACAGACAGACAGTTACCAACATGCACACAGTGTTGTATGTCATGTTGGCCCTTAGATATCGGGACAGTGTGATTAATATTTTGTCAGACAGGTTAGGGTCAGTCAGCAGTAAAATCGGTTGTTGTGTAGACGTCAGGTTATAAACAAACACACTGGACCTCTCCCCCAACTGCAAACTATCTGTTGTATTGATTTGAAGGGAAATGAGTGCTGACACCTTCAGCTGGTCCGCTGAGGGCAGCGGACCAGCTCCCAGCGCGTCAATTCACTTCAAGCGCGAAGGTAGGGATGACTCTATTCCCATCTCTGGAATGTCTTTGTTTTTTTTTACTTAAACTCCTATTGACCCGAGTTGAGCTGAAGAATTGGACCATATTTTGGAATCTATATGTCTCTACTGAAACAAAGGGGCAGAGAGCTTGAGCGTTTCGATGGACTCTCGCTCATCTACTGGTAAGTGTAATTCTCCTGCTATAGTTTAATCTGAATGTGGCCATTATTGAACTGTCACTGAACACGCAATGGCGCCCTTGGTGGCATTCTTGGTGTAAGAGGAAGTGCAGGATACAAAGGTGCTCCGGGGCATACTATGCTGTCATTTGTCAATCTCAGGGGGAGGAGCCAGCCTCTGACCCCTAGGATCTGATGCTGCGCTTGGCAACTAATGGTCCAAATAAAGCTTTATTGAGAAGTGATGGTCATTTTGAAAACTCCTCTGAAGAAAAAACACTTGATACATACAATTCTGTTTCCAGTCAAACAGAGGTAAAATAAAGTTTACTCAATGATCCTCAACTCCAAGAAGCTTCCCGAGTTGTGGGACTACTTTCTGATTTATGTCTCGGGAGCTTTAGAGTTTAATCCTGATAGCAAGCCGATAGACCTTGGACTATTCCCCCTCAGGATGAACCCCACTTTTAAGGACAGGTAGGTGCTTCACTGGGACTCTGGTGGAACCTTGAAGCTGGCGCCTGGTGTTGTTTCATATAATTAAGATCACAAATTCATAAATGATAATTGTTGGTTGAAATGTGCAGTGGCTGCAGGTCAGTTGACTGCCAACACAACACTGCTCGCTCCAGAATGAGTGCGGTTGGTTTTCCACATTTCTTATTTGGATGGTGGCAGTGCCTGAACAAGTCGTTTTTTTTGGATAATCAGTTGCAGTCAGGATATTCAAAAGCACTGTAGGCATTTTGAAATGTGGATTGGGTTAGAGGAGCGCTGTAGCTAACGTTCTCTGTTTATCTTATTCCCTCGGAGCCTATAGGCTAACCCCTCTTATCTTAGCATATGGGGATCTTATCATTTCCAAACAGGCTTTACAAAACATATCTAGCAAATGAAGATAGTTACCATTTTCAAGGCATTGTCTCCATGAAAAAATGTGTTATGGTTTGATATATCTGTGCTGTGTCAGGAAAGTTGGTCCAGGCACCCCTACCACATATTGTTACAGGGCTATCTCTAAGATACTGGGGAAGATAGTGCATTTCTAGATCTTATATATTTTTAGACCTTGTAGTGTTGTTTTGGTCAACAGGACTAAATGCAATAGCAATAAGACCTTAATTTATTAACTGAACATTCTCCCGGCCTAAGTGCGATACATTAAGCTATCAAGTAAACAAATCCAATCTATTTCCATTATTATCACTACAATAATTATAACTTCTATCTTTATAGCTACAATAACACTCATACAACACTGTGTTAGCCAAACACTGGAAAATATAATCGCATCTAGCCACGCAGGCTTAAGACAACTCATTGAACAAGTTGCAGGCCCCATGACTTAGAGCTTTCTAATTGTGTATGGACTGATACAGGAGTTGAATATTGACCTAATGCTAAGTCACTTCTGTTATTATATGTTCTCCCAAATCCACCAAGAAACCAAAATAAATAAGGGATGAATCGACTTGATTACTCAAACGCAATACTTCTAGTTTGTACTGTTTAATTATAAAATGTAACTGTGCTCTATAGGTTTGGAACTGTGCTCTATAGGTGAGGAAAAAACATTTTCTTTTAAGTTTATAACAAAAATATTATATATATACTATAAATATATGACATTTAAAAACAATGGTCTGCCACATCACAGCTGAAAGAATGAATCCACTGTGTGTCCAGCGCGCCTCCCAGAGGCCGGGCAGCCTACAGCCGCAGACGCTCCTAGTCAAGGAGGTCACGGACGCTGGGGACAGAAAGGTTCTCCAGGTGGATTTTAACACCATGATACAATTCCAAACGTCTGATTCTGAATCCATTTAACATATGTAGCTACATATATTAAAATGCTTTGACTCTCTTGCAATGGCAATAATGTTCAGCAGCAATTGACAGAGTTAAGTTCAAGTTCATGTTTAATCAAAATGAATGTTTTGAAGTCCGTATGAAATGTTAGCTGGACTTGGATCTGCTGTGGTCTCCTAGTAGAACACGTCCCCGGTTTAAGACCACATTATCCAGACTTTATGCTTCAACGATACATATACTTATCAAGGCTTACATTTTGGATGAATCAGCTGCATTTCTCATATATGAAGGAAAATAATAAGATCCATATTTAAATTGAGCCTTTATTGATCACAGTTTAGTCCATTCCTGCCTCTGCCTATTGATTCACTGGGGGTGGCTGACTGCTTTGGGATCCAGACTTGATTCTACAACAGTTGTTTAGCGGATATAAACGCTGACCCGTGCGCCCTTGGGGAGTGCATCTTGTTGTTTTGTGCTCCGATGTATTGATGCCTCTATGCTTAGTTGACTTTTTCATTGTGTCTATTTAGCATAGTTGATTAATTGTTTACTCTGACCTTGTACGTACTTTGATGTTAGAAAAATAAGTAGACTAATTGATTGGCCCTAATTAGCTGACTAGAAGCTAACCAATTCTCAATTAAGTTAAAACTAAAGAATAATAGTTTCATATCAATTGTGAGTGACATTTGGATAAGCATTCTGGATTGTTTGCCATTTTGTTTGGCATTTCATTATAAGTCAATGAATGTTGGAATTTAGTCAGATGGTGGCGCTGAATGACACATTTCCAATTGTTGAGTGCAATGTTCGATTGACACAAAACATAATAGCCTACGTTACCATGCATTCAAGCTGAATAAACATGCACGTACAACCTGCTTTTTGCCAATACTGTTTTACTTATTTGATTTGAAGTCAAGTGAACTGATTGTAGGTGTAACTGAAGAATTATAGCTAAAACATATCCAACAATAATGATAATAGTCTTAATAAAAGATACCAAAACCATTTCACAAAAATAGTCCCCTAAAAAATAGAAAAAATCATATAATATTTTTAAAAATGAGCTGTCGGGACCTCTCCATGCAAATGTTCACAATTGAGGAAAAAAGTTGAAGGGAAATGAGTGCTGACACATTCAGCTGGTCCGCTGAGGGCAGCGGCCTAGCTCCTGAAAAGTTGATATGTCATTTGCTCTCTCAGCTAATTTTATAAACCACTGATCCACTGAAAAGGATGATGAATATGTTTTAATTAAAAAAAGATCCTCATCATTTATATTATTTTATAGATAAGTAACTGTATTTATGAAAAACTCAGTTGGATGGAACCGCATACATAAATTTGTTTGTTTGCGGTTTATACTTTCCAATACTTTCCAATGTAGCGAATAAACAGACAGAGCCGATGGTCCTTCAACAAAAAACGTAGGCGTGTAATTCCAAAATATTTAGTCCTCAGTGAGTAGTGAAATTTGATTAATTATAATAACATCCCAAATATACTTTATCAGACGAACACTACAATGCACTTCCACCACTTTATCTACAGGGGGCAGCATTGCTCATGCAAATAAATGGTCCCCCATACTTATTTTTGCCTTCATGGGACTCTCTCCCTCCTTCATACTCTTTTTCACACATCACATCACATACACACCAAAGTTGTTTCGCAAAGTGTGTGTGTGTGTGTGTGTGTGTGTGTGTGTGTGTGTGTGTGTGTGTGTGTGTGTTGTGTGTGTGTTGTGTGTGTGTGTGTGTGTGTGTGTGTGTGTGTGTGTGTGTGTGTGTGTGTGTGGTATAGCTTCTCTCCTGGCCTAGAGTTAATTTCTCAGCCATGATGGAATAATCCCAATGAACAACCACATGTGCAGATTTATGGATAAAAGTTCAGGGGGAAATTGATTTTTGAAGTTCTTACCCTCAACAATGGATTAATATTATTGCTCTGTGAGGATAGCTCCTATAATGAAGGGGTGTGATGTTTTCTGATCCTGCGATGTCATTAAATTAAAGGCAGTATATGTAATTTCCTGTCGATAGGGGGCTCAATCAATAAATAAAGTCTTAGTTTGACGATGTCTAGTGTGGGCTCATGCGATTGTTACGTCCACCATTTCAGACGCTGATCATTTTCAGGGGCGAGGTAATGTATGTAAGTTGTAATCACATTACGTTTAATCATGTTTGAAATCACGCGTATGATTTGAGACCAAATTGCACTCCACTTAGTTCAATTAGCATTATGAATTCAATTGTGGGGTTGCACAGTGTTATTCGTGGTCATAACAATCATGCAAAAAAAAAAAAAAAAATTTCAGTGTGTAATTTACAGAATTTATGCGTAAACAAATAAATGCTGATCTATGTTCAGCTACTGTATATTTGATATTTTTGTCAGTTTGTTACAGTGAATTTAGAATATAGGCTATAATATTTCGAGAAAAAAAAAAGGAAAATGGCTTCTACAGGAGCGCATACCATCGTTTCACAATCTTCTGGATCTTGGTAAGCATTCCTTGGATGGTTACGACATTATGGCTAATAAGGTTGTCGTAGGCCTACTATAGAGCGCAACACACTGCTGCGCTCTATCGTATGATAGCGCTAGGGTAATTATATGCTAATTGTAGGCTGCTTAACACTTAATAGGGTCTAAGTCTCTTCCCTTCATCCTTTCTCTGAGTTTGAGAGCTCATGCCATACTGCTCTTCTCCATCGTGTCAAGTGCATCATTTAATCATGATATGCAGAATGCATAATTTGAAGTATATAGTTCCAACAAGTGAGGCAGTCACACTCCCACCAAATCATGAGTGATATCATTGACTTAGAAAAACAAACATACTGCATAAGACATTCATTCAAGAAACATAGTTGTTTTTTTTAAATCAACTACTAAACCGGAGCGTAAAGGGTGTTTGGAGTCTTCAGCCTGCTGCCAACACTGTAACCGTGAATCGGCCTGTCCAGGTGTACAGGTTTGGTTGTTCTGCTTCTTCTCTTTCCATCCAGAGTTGAGTCGCTGATTAGCAACTTAAGTATTCTCACTCTTCCATCCTTCCCTGAGTACACTTTGACAACCTTTGCCACCTTCCATTGGATTTGTGGTGTAGCACTATCTTACAGGAGAACAACGTCATTGACCTTAGTGTTTCTGCAGTCTTTAATCCACTTCTGTCTGTGTAAGAGATTAAGGAGATATTCTTCCACTCTACTCTTTTCCACCATGCCTAGAAGTGGTAGGCTGAGGGTTGGACTCTACGCCATCTCTTGCAGAGGTGAAGATCTTCCTTGAAAACCTTTCCAGGAACTGGGGCGATTATTGTAGACTTCATGGTCAGGATGTGGTTTGGTGTTAGGGGCTCTGGACTGAATGAATCATTCAGATGATCAACAACCGCCATGACTTTGTAAAGAAACGTCTGCAGGGAGGACTAGTCAAGTTGTCTGGCTGATTGTTTGAGATGGATTTTAAGACACTTCTGATCGGTACCAATTTGTCTTTCCCAGACGCCACCCATATGACTTGAAGCTAGGGTGTTCTTTGAGACCCTATTTATCCATCTCTTTCAGGCTTCAACAAACATCTGATCTGTCAAACTGTTGTGGATTAAAGCTCATGCATGGTCATTCCTTGTACTTGATGGTGCGATCAGTTTCTTCGACCAAACGCAAACACTGAGCATAGTCATGTGTCTATGAACATTGTAGATCGCTTATCTTATGCACTCAATTCGAGATTGGCTTTAGTAAGGAGTTTATGTTACTTCCAACAATTCGCAACGATAAAATACGTAACCAAATGAAACCATTGTACTTTTTTTGTTACCCCATTTGAATCTGGAGAAATGGTCTGCACGGAATCATGTATGGCGCTACACACGTGTTTATTTACTTATTATATATAAATTGCAATGAGGTTCAACATCACAATGTTATTATAAATATAACATTCAGATTATCACACCAACAAACCCAATTACCAACCTCAGTTCTATTTATTGGTATGATCTGTTTCGCTGGTGGGGGCCTTGAGTCTGCAGCCCCGGGTCTCAGAGACTGTCCCAGACTAGCCCACGTTTTGGTTATCAAGGAGCACACGGTCATGGATGACATGGGTGGCGGCCATGATTCTAGCTGATAAGATGATCATTGGGAAAGTGTCTGTCTGAAGTTAAGCCCTACAAGGGCCACCGACGCCCCAAGGGCCACACTGAGCTCTGGTTTACTTCTGGCCAAGCTGTCAAGTGCTGCTCCTCTGCTCCTTGTCTACTATACTACGCTTATTCTTCTTCAATGGGGGGGCCGAGAGTCAGCTTAAGGAAGCTATGGAGGTCACTAATCCCCTTAACTTCAGGCTGATCGTGGCGTTGGTAGTGCTATCTCGCCACCACCTGTGGCTCTCTCAAACTAAGCTTGCACGCCCAGTGCAGAAGACCTCCCTGGGCCTTCCCCTTACGCCTGGGGTTACCTTGGGCCCAGGAGTAGAGGGCAAGGACAGAGCCACACACACACACACATACACTTTATATATAAACAGAAATACACAAGTCCTTTGTCCCGAACAGACCATACAGCCGAACTGCAATGTTCAATCCTCTATTTGCTGGTTCCTGCAATAGTCATCATGAGTCCTAATTCTTTGTGCATAAAAGTAATTGACCCTGTCAACCATGCAATGCATTGCACTGGTGTCAATGCAACGTAGTCTTTGTACAGCTTTCCCAAAAACAAAGTTTAGATGCCTCAGTCTCAGCCCAAACTCACTCCAAAGGCATTGTACACCTTACTCCGATGTGAAACACACCTCTGTTGACTATGGCTTAATTTCTCTGACCCAATCTGTTCTTCTATGATGCCGTCTGCAGAGTGGGAGTACTCCCTGCTGCTTTTTCCTGGTCACCAACTAATTGTTGTCTTTGTTTTGACTGGTGACTCTTCCTCTCTATCAGTGGCAGCTGGTGTAGACCATTCCATTATGTTCTGAGGTTTGGGCGTCATTTTGGCAGTCCGCAACATCTGGATTTGACATTTTGGCTGCTCCTGGGCCCTGTCACCATCTTCTTGAATTGCTTTGGCTCGGTGGAGCCCATCCCAAGCTTTGTAGTTGTCGGGTTGGCCGCTTGTCCTGCCATTGGACATGGATATATTGCCAGGGGTTGGATGTGCATTGGTCCCTGAAAATAACTGTTTGTCTGCAAAGCTAGCATTGCTTTTTTGATTGCAATCAAAATAGTATTTTATAGTATTTTCCTTGTCATATCTTTCTGCCTCTTGTATGATTTGTCTCCATTCTCCGGGCCACTGTCCATGTTGTGGGTTCCTGCATTTGCCCAGGTCGTTTGTGCTGTCTTTGTTGATGGTATGCAGTGGGTGTGGTGGCTCCATTTGTTAAGTGACCCTTTTTGTGGTTTATCCTGCTTGTATTGTTAGGAGTGCTTCTCGTTAGGGTTAGTCATTTTCTTCCAGCACAGCCATTTGATTCTTTATTAGGTTAGTCCGTATTTATCTTCTTCTTTTCTCCCCCTTTCGGAGTCTCTGTGCACTTGGATAGAGTGTATCATGTGCGCACTTTGCTCTTCCCATGTTTTATATCAAATCCTAGCCCTTGGTGTGGGCAAAGCTCTTGCACGTGGTGGTCGAACAGGAGTGTCATATATGACATCTCTGCTTCGACCAAATCTTTTTAACATCAACGTCATGTCACAAAATGAGGATTTCAAAACTCAAGAAAGCCATGTGGGCCACGTGGGAAGACAAACAATGCAATTGTGATGATGTTTATTTAAAAAGCATTATTGGTTAACTTGTATTTGATTTATTTAGATTTCTTCTTGGTTTTAATTTAAAGAAAACATTTAATCCATTTCATGGAGGTGAGGTCTGATATTTGAATCGGGCTGTTGTGAGATTTCCTAGACAGAGGAGCTACTGACAGAACAGAACTTGTGATTGACGCGACTTCTGCGGTGCCTTCCCATGAGGTAAAACCGAGCTGCGACGCGTGAGGAGTGTGTGAGCAGTGAGTGAGCTTTGGTTTTGGTGATCTCTTACGTAATGGCATTAGCGTGTGGTTAAAGGTATCGATGTTTTTGAATGAAGTGACTAATGAGCACGCTCGGGCCTCTGTTAAGGCGACGGCTGGCAGCAGACAAGCATGCGCTTCGGTCTGTGGTGAGACCACCACGCGCGACGGAGGGCGCGAGAAGTAAAAAAAAAAAAGGGGCGGGAAAAACTGAGCGACCGTTGTCCGGAGAAGTGCGCTCGTGTCAAAATGCCAACGTTTTCTGTCATGTACAAAGGAGCCGTCATCATAAGCAGGTAACGTAGTAGACGGGATGAGGTTATGAATGTTTTTTCTGTAAAAGCCAAACGGAATAACTTTTGTTTTGATTGTGGTGAGTTGGCTGCTGGGTTGTCAATGGTTGGCACATCTGTTGAATGTTTCAGCCTTTTAACTCCAGTCGGAGGGACAGTCTTATAGTCAGGGCAGCCTCGAGCGCCGTCTCAACCCGCGCGCAGGTCGCGTGCCAGCGGAGGTGGTGCTGAAGGACAGCGCTCCCGTGGGGCTATATATAGGCCGATGTACCGGAGCCTGCTGACCTGCTGCCAGCGCTGTATTATGTTGATCCATCTGGCGTGGCCATTGTCTCCGCGGGGTCGGGGGGTCTCCATACATGACGGGGAAAAGCAGTGGTCGGTCGTTCCGCTCCATTGTTGGGCTCGTAGCCCAAAGCTATCGATCTACTTCGCAACTAAGGTAAGAGATCCTCCGCCGCGAGGTCTTTGACTGTGAAGCACAGTACGAAGGATGATAACAATGGACAGTTTGACACTTTTGTGCCATCTATACGCATATCGTTGTTATGGTTCTTATGGGTCTGATTGATGTAAAGTGAATCAAAGGATTTACTTGAAGATGTTGTGGACACCAAATGTACTTAATTCGGGGGACACACAGGCCAGGAGGGGGGGGGAACGAGTGCAATGCCCCCTCAGTTCAAACAGTGTGCCCCCTTAGTGGTGTGTCCATATCTCATATCGCCATCGGTGTGTTGTTGGTCTGAGCTCCGTCCACTCCTTCCACAGGTAGACCTTTACCAGCTGAAGGAACAACGTGCATTGAGATTGGCCTTCCCATTAGGTAGGCTACTAGGCCTACTACCAAATAGATCTCAGTGCACAGCTGATTTGAATATACGAATGGACACTCCTTTGAGTTAGGATAGGAAGAGGCAGTCCTGCCTGGGCTTGTATTATTCTTTAGCTCTTTGGAAAGGGGAAATGTCGGTAAAAAGTGAGAAATTATTTCTTCACTGGCATTGCTCGCTGCCAATGTGATGTCAATGTTGTCTTGGTATTGTTCACTTGCTTGCTTTGCAATAGATCGATGAGGGTGGGCAGACCGTGACCCAATCCCTTTTCTTATTGCCATGTGCAGCGTAGACTTATGGCACTCTAGTGGCAGGACATCCTGGTTGGTAAATTCAATGTCCATGTTGTGCAGTAGCCTGTGTTCTTGCGGCAAGACAGCAGCAGGGTCCTGCAACTGCATTATATATCATAGATTATTATGCCTCCTGTGTTATCAGCAAGTGAGAAATAGCTGTGCCCCCTCTGCCATTTGTGATGCCCCCATGCCAAGTTAATCCTGCCTTCGGATCAGCTGGCTCCCTCACAATTCAAACACTGGGATAGACTTTATATTATAATTTATTCCTGATTTACATGTCATTTAGTAGCATCACTTTAAAGTTGTAATCTTGAAGATTTATGATTTGTTCTCTTCATACAAACAGTATTGCCACCAACATCCTGTTCATAACATTCATAAATCTGGAAATCCAGCTTCAATAGCAGTGGGCTTAATCAGCATTAATCAGCATTGTGTTCCCTCATTGGGCCATGAATACAGACTTAACTGATTCACTGGAAAATATTCAAGATAGCACCTTTAGACGTGATGCACTAATTTGTAGTTGCGACAGTAGGATTAGGTGTCTTGCCACCAAGACACTCAGATGAGCCGGGGATCCAACTACCAACCTCATGGTTACACGTCAACCTGCGCAACCTCCTGAGCTAAGCCGATGTTCAATCCACTGCCAGTGCCTCTAGTAACAAGCTTATCTATTGGCACCAGAGTTGAGAGTTTAATCTCTGTTGTGCGAGGTTCCTTGGTTACACGGTCAGATTTTGGATGATGACATAGTAGTATAAAATGTATGTATGGTGTATCTGGTAGGGTTATGACACAATTAAGGTATATAATGGCACCAAAGTGCAAGGACAGACCTCCCCACACTGAGTGTGTATGTGAGGTCTGAGAAAGAGTGAGAAGGAAGGAGGGGCATGGAGGAAAAAACTAGACAACCAGAGACGGAGCTGGTGGGAGAGTGACTAAGCCTATAGATCACCAAGGACTGTACACATATAAATCAATGCAATATATGGCTTAGCAGTGATTTACCTCTGGGTTCAAGCTGTTAACTTACCAGCATGTATTGAACCCAGACCGTGTTTTGTGCTATCCTAAGCAAGTGGACATTTCTGTCCCGTTTTTGGTGCTAACCATGTGGTAATGTGCTTATTGCGCTATGTCAGAAACCAAGAGATTTTGGAGAGTTATGTAATGCCAACCCTGGATAACTTGAGCCTGAGGGAAAAGAAAATCGGCACTGCGAGCTTAGCCAGAAGTGCCCCATTTGGAAATGAATTAAATAAACCTTTAATTTTTCTTAGAGTAGACAGGAGAGATGCATGGAGACATAGTTACAACAGCAGTTGGTGTTAGTTGTGGTGCCTCCCTGGTGCTGTTCAGTGCTGCTTCCAGTTAAAATAATAGTCAGCAGTTTCATTGTCAACATCAGCTCTGAAGTCTCTGTTGTGCAATGTGAATGCATTGTGTTGCCTTTGCATTGGCTATATCCTTCACCCAGATATGGTAATTAGTATAAAATAACAAATAACCAATAACTGATGTAATAATGTGATGTTATTTGGTGTGTCAGTCGCAGCCTACCAGCACCTGTTTGATAATCATTCCATGAAATGGTATTCCGTAGTAACAAATGTCTGATGAGTAAATCCCCTTACTAGCACGTTCGGCTCAGTGAAAGGGCTTACTTGCATGACAATAAGAGATGACCAAGAAAGTACTTCTGTGTTTTATTTGCCACGGCAAAACAGTTTATTCATGTAGACATAGACACCCCTCAACGAGTGTTGTTAATGTGCGAATGTCTTGCAAAAATGTTGTATCTTTTTTGTCGTCATAATGTTAGTAGTAGTACTTTCATGGTGAGACACATGGTGACCCACGAACATACTACAAAATGAAGGAATTGCATTCCTCATTTTAGGCTGACCTAATATTTGGCCTAACCCAATGGGTTGGGCCACATTGCTTATGGGCCAACCCATTGGCCAGGGGATATAGCGCAGCCTCCTGGGACTATCCTGATCTCACAAGGCCACATTTAGGATTTGTGGGTACCGGTCAGTTTTCATGGATTTTTCAAGGTTTTCCGTTATTTTCAAGGTATAGCACAATCCATTCAGACGGATCGTATGGGTCCTTCAGGCAAAACAATTCAGCATGTCAAATAAGGGCCAAAGACCAAGATTCACAATTGCTTGTCAAACGGGGTGGGAGGCGTGGCCGTTTACTGGGAGTTAAGGGGTAACACTGTTGTTTTTTATCAAATAAAACATAAGGGGTAACGCTGTCATTTTTTTATTGCCCGATATCAAAAAA
>OLKM01001200.1:32500-67339 GCA_900291075.1 Melanogrammus aeglefinus | reverse complement strand
TTGTTTTATTGCCGTCAATCAGATAAAACATAAGGGGTAACACTGTCGTTTTTTATCAAATAAAACATAAGGGGTAACACTGTCGTTTTTTATTGCCCGTCATCAGATAAAACATAAGGGGTAACACTGTTGTTTTTTATTGCCCAATATCAAATAAAACATTAGGGGTAATAATGTCATTTTTTATTGAATAAATAATTGGGTTTTAGCTCAGGAGGTAGAGCAGTTCTCACCTAACCAATAGGTTGCTAGTTCGATCCCCAGCTTCTCCTAGCTGAATGTTTGTGTCCCTGAGTATGAACCTAACTGTTTCCTTTTATCAAATAATTTATCAAATAAAACGTAAACTGTCGCTTTTTATCTGTCTTTTTTTATTGCCCGACATCAAAAAAAGGACAAGGGGTAACACTGTCGGGTTTTTTTTGCCTGATATCAAATAAAACATAAGGGGTAACACTGTTGATTTTTATTGCCCGTCATCAAATAAAACGTAAGGGGTAACACTGTCGTTTTTTATTGCCCGTTATCAAATAAAACGTAAGGGGTAACACTTGTTTTTTATTGCCCGTCATCAAATAAAACATAAGGGGTAACACTGTTGTTTTTTATTGCCCGTCATCAAATAAAACGTAAGGGGTAACACTGTTGTTTTTTATTGCCCGTCATCAAATAAAACGTAAGGGGTAACACTGTCGTTTTTTATCAAACAAAACGTAAGGGGTATCACTGTCATTTTTTATTGCCCGATGTCAAAAAAAAACATAAGGGGTAATACTGTCGTTTTATATTGCCCAATATCAAATAAAACATAAGGGGTAACACTGTCGTTTTTATGGAATAAATAATTGTTTTTTAGCTCAGGAGGTAGAGCAGTTAACTGTTGTCTTTCATCAAATAAAACGTAAGGGGTAACACTGTTTTTTTTTTTTGCCCGTCATCACATAAAACATAAGGGGTAACACTGTCGTTTTTTATCAAATTAAACATAAGGGTTAACACTGTCGTTTTTTTTTGCCCGATATCAAATAAAACATAAGGGGTAACATTGTCGTTTTTTATTCTCCGTCATCAAATAAAACATAAGGGGTAACACCTGTTTTTTTATTGCCCGTCATCAGATAAAACATAAGGGGTAACACTGTTTTTTATTGCCCGTCATCAAATAAAACATAAGGGGTAACAGTCGTTTTTTATTCTCCGTCATCAAATAAAACATAAGGGGTAACACTGTTTTTTATTGCCCGTCATCAGATAAAACGTAAGGGGTAACACTGTCGTTTTTTTTGCCCAATATCAAATAATACATAAGGGGTTACACTGTCGTTTTTTATCAAATAAAACGTAAGGGGTAACACTGTTGTATTTTATTGCCCGATTTAAAAATATATATAAGGGGTAACACTGTCGTTTTTTATCCAATAAAACACAAGGGGTAACACTGTTGTTTTTTATCCAATAAAACATAAGGGGTAACACTGTCGTATTTTATTGCCCATCATCAAATAAAACATAAGGGGTAACACTGTCGTTTTTTATCAAATAAAACATAAGGGGTAACACTGTAGTTTTTTATCAAATAAAACATAAGGGGTAATACTGTAGTTTTTTATCAAATAAAACATAAGGGGTAACACTGTCGTATTTTATTGCCCGAAATCAAAAAAAACATAAGGGGTAACACTGTCGTTTTTTATCAAATAAAACGTAAGGGGTAACACTGTCGTTTTTTATCAAATAAAACGTAAGGGGTAACACTGTCGTTTTTTATTGCCCGTCATCAAATAAAACATCAGGGGTAACACCGTTGTTTTTTATTGCCCGTCATCAGATAAAACGTAAGGGGTAACACTGTCGTTTTTTTTGCCCGATATCAAATAAAACATAAGGGGTAACACCGTTGTTTTTTATTGCCCGTCATCAGATAAAACATAAGGGGTAACACTGTCGTTTTTTATCAAATAAAACATAAGGGGTAACACTGTTGTATTTTATTGCCCGATTCAAAAAAAAAAACATAAGGGGTAACACTGTCGTTTTTTATTGCCCGTCATCAAATAAAACATAAGGGGTAACACTGTCGTTTTTTATCAAATAAAACATAAGGGGTAACACTGTCGTTTTTTATTGCCCGTCATCAAATAAAACATAAGGGGTAACACTGTCGTTTTTTATCAAATAAAACGTAAGGGGTAACACTGTTGTTTTTTATTGCCCAATATCAAATAAAACATTAGGGGTAATATTGTCGTTGTTTTTTTTTAATAAATAATTGGGTTTTAGCTCAGGAGGTAGAGCAGTTGTCACCTAACCAATAGGTTGCTAGTTTGATCCCCAGCTTCTCCTAGCTGAGTGTTTGTGTCCCTCAGTATGAACTAAACTGTTACCTTTTATCAAATAAAACGTAAGGGGTAACACTGTCGCTTTTTATCAAATAAAACATAAGGGGTAACACTGTCGTTTTTTTTTGCCCGTCATCACATAAAACATAAGGGGTAACACTGTCGTTTTTTATCAAATTAAACATAAGGGTTAACACTGTCGTTTTTTTTTGCCCGATATCAAATAAAACATAAGGGGTAACATTGTCGTTTTTTATTCTCCGTCATCAAATAAAACATAAGGGGTAACACTGTTTTTTATTGCCCGTCATCAGATAAAACATAAGGGTTAACACTGTCGTTTTTTTTTGCCCGATATCAAATAAAACATAAGGGGTAACATTGTCGTTTTTTATTCTCCGTCATCAAATAAAACATAAGGGGTAACACTGTTTTTTATTGCCCGTCATCAGATAAAACGTAAGGGGTAACACTGTCGTTTTTTTTTGCCCGGATATCAAATAATATACATAAGGGGTAACACTGTCGTTTTTATCAAATAAAACGTAAGGGGTAACAACTTTTGTATTTTAATTGCCCGATTTAAAAAAAATATATAAGGGGTAACACTGTCTTTTTATTTTGCCCGTCATCAAATAAAACATAAGGGGTAACACTGTTGTTTTTTATCAAATAAAACATAAAGGGTAACACTGTTGCTTTTTATTGCCGGTCATCAAATTAAACATAAGGTGTAACACTGTCATTTTTTATTGCCCGATATCAAATAAAACATAAGGGGTAACACTGTCGTTTTTTATTGCCCGTCATTAAATAAAACGTAAGGGGTAACACTAACATTTTTTATTGCCCGAAATCAAAAAAAGCATAAGGGGTAACACTGTCGTTTTTTTTATCAAATAAAACATAAGGGGTAACACTGTCGTTTTTTATTGCCCGTCATCAAATAAAACATAAGGGGTAACACTGTCGTTTTTTATCAAATAAAACATAAGGGGTAACACTGTCGTTTTTTATTGCCCGTCATCAAATAAAACATAAGAGCTAATATTGTCGGGGTTTTTTTGAATAAATAATTGGGTTTTAGCTCAGGAGGTAGAGCAGTTGTCACCTAACCAATAGGTTGCTAGTTCGATCCCCAGCTTCTCCTAGCTGAATGTTTGTGTCCCTGAGTATGAACCATACTGTTACCTTTTATCAAATAAAACGTAAGGGGTAACACTGTCGCTTTTTATGTCTTTTTTTATTGCCCGACATCAAAAAAAGGACAAGGGGTAACACTGTCGTTTTTTTTTTGCCTGATATCAAATAAAACATAAGGGGTAACACTGTTGTTTTTTATTGCCCGTCATCAAATAAAACGTATGGGGTAAGACTGTCGTTTTTTATCAAACAAAACGTAAGGGGTATCACTGTCATTTTTTATTGCCCGATATAAAAAAAAACATAAGGGGTAACACTGTCGTTTTTATTGAATAATTAATGGGTTTTTAGCTCAGGAGGTAGAGCAGTTGTCACCTAATCAATAGGTTGCTAGTTCGATACCCAGCTTCTCCTAGAGCTTCTCCTAGCTGAGTGTTTGTATGACCCTGAACCAAACTGTTGTCTTTCATCAAATAAAACGTAAGGGGTAACACTGTCTTTTTTTATCTGTCCTTTTTTATTGCCCGACATCAAAAAAAACATAAGGGGTAACACTGTCGTTTTTTATTGCCCGTCATCAAATAAAACATAACATCATCAGATAAACATCAAATCATCAAAAACATCAAATAAAACATAAAACACTGTGTTTTTTTGTCAAATAAAACATAAGGGGTAACACTGTCATTTTTTATAGCCCGATATCAAAAAAAAACATAAGGGGTAACACTGTCGTTTTTTCTTGCCCGTCATCAAATAAAACATAAGGGGTAACACTGTTCTTTTTTTTTGCCCGTCATCAGATAAAACATTAGGGGTAACACTGTCGTTTTTTATCAAATAAAAAATAAGGGGTAACACTGTCGTTTTTTATTGCCCGTCATCAAATAAAACATAAGGGGTAACACTCTCGTTTTTTATTGCCCGTCATCAAGTAAAACATTAGGGGTAACACTGTCGTTTTTTATCAAATAAAACATAAGGGGTAACACTGTCGTTTTTTTATTGCCCGTCATCAAATAAAACATAAGGGGTAACACTGTGTTTTTTAGTCAAATAAAACATAAGGGGTAACACTGTCATTTTTTATAGCCCGATATCAAAAAAAAACATAAGGGGTAACACTGTCGTTTTTTCTTGCTCGTCATCAAATAAAACATAAGGGGTAACACTGTTCTTTTTTTTTGCCCGTCATCAGATAAAACATAAGGGGTAACACTGTCGTTTTTTTTTGCCCGATATCAAATAAAGCATAAGGGGTAACACTGTCGTTTTTTATTGCCCGTCATCAAATAAAACATAAGGGGTAACCCTGTCGTTTTATATTGCCCATCATCAAATAAAACAAAAGAGGTAACACTGTCGTTTTTTATCAAATAAAACATAAGGGTTAACACTGTCGTTTTTTATCGGCCGTCATCTCATAAAACATAAGGGGTAACATTGTCGTTTTTTATTCTTCATCATCAAATAAAACATAAGGGGTAACACTGTTTTTTATTGCCCGTCATCAGATAAAACGTAAGGGGTAACACTGTCGTTTTTTTTGCCCGATATCAAATAATACATAAGGGGTAACACTGTCGTTTTTTATCAAATAAAACGTAAGGGGTAACACTGTTGTGTTTTATTGCCCGATTTAAAAAAATATTTAAGGGGTAACACTGTCTTTTTATTTTGCCCGTCATCAAATAAAACATAAGGGGTAACACTGTTGTTTTTTATCAAATAAAACATAAAGGGGTAACACTGTTGCTTTTTATATTGCCGGTCATCAATAAAACATAAGGTGTAACACTGGTCATTTTTTTATTGCCCCGATATCAAATAAAACATAAGGGATAACACTGTCTGTCGTTTTTTATTGCCCGTCGTCATTAAATAAAAACGTAAGGGGTAAACACTAACATTTTTTTATTGCCCGAAATCAAAAAAAGCATAAGGGGTAACACTGTCGTTTTTTATCAAATAAAACATAAGGCGTAACACTGTCGTTTTTTATCAAATAAAACATAAGGGGTAACACTGTTGTATTTTATTGCCCGATTCAAAAAAAAAAACATAAGGGGTAACACTGTCGTTTTTTATTGCCCGTCATCAAATAAAACATAAGGGGTAACACTGTCGTTTTTTATCAAATAAAACATAAGGGGTAACACTGTTGTTTTTTATCAAATAAAACATAAAGGGTAACACTGTTGCTTTTTATTGCCGGTCATCAAATAAAACATAAGGTGTAACACTGTCATTTTTTATTGCCCGATATCAAATAAAACATAAGGGGTAACACTGTCGTTTTTTATTGCCCGTCATTAAATAAAACGTAAGGGGTAACACTAACATTTTTTATTGCCCGAAATCAAAAAAAGCATAAGGGGTAACACTGTCGTTTTTTATCAAATAAAACATAAGGGGTAACACTGTCGTTTTTTATCAAATAAAACATAAGGGGTAACACTGTTGTATTTTATTGCCCGATTAAAAAAAAAAAACATAAGGGGTAACACTGTCGTTTTTTATTGCCCGTCATCAAATAAAACATAAGGGGTAACACTGTCGTTTTTTATCAAATAAAACATAAGGGGTAACACTGTCGTTTTTTATTGCCCGTCATCAAATAAAACATAAGGGGTAACACTGTCGTTTTTTTATCAAATAAAACATAAGGGGTAACACTGTCGTTTTTTATTGCCCGTCATCAAATAAAACATAAGGGGTAACACTGTTCTTTTTTTTTGCCCGTCATCAGATAAAACATAAGGGGTAACACTGTCGTTTTTTTTTGCCCGATATCAAATAAAGCATAAGGGGTAACACTGTCGTTTTTTATTGCCCGTCATCAAATAAAACATAAGGGGTAACACTGTCGTTTTATATTGCCCATCATCAAATAAAACAAAAGAGGTAACACTGTCGTTTTTTTATCAAATAAAACATAAGGGTTAACACTGTCGTTTTTTATCGGCCGTCATTCTAAAATACATAGGGGTAACATGTGCGTCATTTTTTCTCAAATAAAACATAAGGGTAACACTGTGTTTTATTGCCGTGTCATCAGATAAAACGTTAAGGGTAAACACTCTTCGTTCTTTGCCCGACATGAATAAAACATAAGGGGTCAGCACTGTACGTTTTTGTTTCCGATATTATAAAGCATAAGGGATAACACTGTCTGTTTTTATTGCACCATTCAATAATATATAAGGGGTAACACTGTCGTTTTATATTGCCATCACAAATAAAACAAAAGAGGTAACACTGTTCGTTTGTATCAAATAAAACATATAGGCGCGTCACTTGTCGTCTCTTATATCGACCGTCATCTCATAAAACATAAGGGGTACATTGTCGTTTTTTTTTCTTCCGTCATCAAATAAAACATAAGGGGTAACACTGTTTTTTATTGCCCGTCATCAGATAAAACGTAAGGGGTAACACTGTCGTTTTTTTTGCCCGATATCAAATAATACATAAGGGGTAACACTGTCGTTTTTTATCAAATAAAACGTAAGGGGTAACACTGTTGTATTTTATTGCCCGATTTAAAAAAATATATAAGGGGTAACACTGTCTTTTTATTTTGCCCGTCATCAAATAAAACATAAGGGGTAACACTGTTGTTTTTTATCAAATAAAACATAAAGGGTAACACTGTTGCTTTTTATTGCCGGTCATCAAATAAAACATAAGGTGTAACACTGTCATTTTTTATTGCCCGATATCAAATAAAACATAAGGGGTAACACTGTCGTTTTTTATTGCCCGTCATTAAATAAAACGTAAGGGGTAACACTAACATTTTTTATTGCCCGAAATCAAAAAAAGCATAAGGGGTAACACTGTCGTTTTTTATCAAATAAAACATAAGGGGTAACACTGTTGTTTTTTATTGCCCAATATCAAATAAAACATTAGGGGTAATATTGTCGTGTTTTTTTTTGAATAAATAATTGGGTTTTAGCTCAGGAGGTAGAGCAGTTGTCACCTAACCAATAGGTTGCTAGTTTGATCCCCAGCTTCTCCTAGCTGAGTGTTTGTGTCCCTGAGTATGAACTAAACTGTTACCTTTTATCAAATAAAACGTAAGGGGTAACACTGTCGCTTTTTATCTGTCTTTTTTTATTGCCCGACATCAAAAAAAGGACAAGGGGTAACACTGTCGTTTTTTTTTTGCCTGATTTAAAATAAAACATAAGGGGTAACACTGTTGTTTTTTATTGCCCGTCATCAGATAAAACATAAGGGGTAACACTGTCGTTTTTTATCAAATAAAACATAAGGGGTAACACTGTTGTATTTTATTGCCCGATTCAAAAAAAAAAACATAAGGGGTAACACTGTCGTTTTTTATTGCCCAATATCAAAAAAAACATAAGGGGTAACACTGGAGTTTTTATTGAATAATTAATTGGTTTTTAGCTCAGGAGGTAGAGCAGTTGTCACCTAATCAATAGGTTGCTAGTTAGATACTCAGCTTCTACTAGAGCTTCTCCTAGCTGAGTGTTTGTATGACCCTGAACCTAACTGTTGTCTTTCATCAAATAAAACGTAAGGGGTAACCATGTCTTTTTTTATCTGTCCTTTTTTATTGCCCGACATCAAAAAAAACATAAGGGGTAACACTGGTTTTTTGTCAAATAAAACATAAGGGGTAACACTGTCATTTTTTATAGCCCGATATCAAAAAAAAACATAAGGGGTAACACTGTCGTTTTTTCTTGCCCGTCATCAAATAAAACATAAGGGGTAACACTGTTCTTTTTTTTTGCCCGTCATCAGATAAAACATAAGGGGTAACACTGTCGTTTTTTTTTGCCCGATATCAAATAAAACATAAGGGTTAACACTGTCGTTTTTTATTGCCCGTCATCAAATAAAACATAAGGGGTAACCCTGTCGTTTTATATTGCCCATCATCAAATAAAACAAAAGAGGTAACACTGTCGTTTTTTATCAAATAAAACATAAGGGTTAACACTGTCGTTTTTTATCGGCCGTCATCTCATAAAACATAAGGGGTAACATTGTCGTTTTTTATTCTCCGTCATCAAATAAAACATAAGGGGTAACACTGTTTTTTATTGCCCGTCATCAGATAAAACGTAAGGGGTAACACTGTCGTTTTTTTTGCCCGATATCAAATAATACATAAGGGGTAACACTGTCGTTTTTTATCAAATAAAACGTAAGGGGTAACACTGTTGTATTTTATTGCCCGATTTAAAAAAATATATAAGGGGTAACACTGTCTTTTTATTTTGCTCGTCATCAAATAAAACATATGGGGTAACACTGTTGTTTTTTATCAAATAAAACATAAAGGGTAACACTGTTGCTTTTTATTGCCGGTCATCAAATAAAACATAAGGTGTAACACTGTCATTTTTTATTGCCCGATATCAAATAAAACATAAGGGGTAACACTGTCGTTTTTTATTGCCCGTCATTAAATAAAACGTAAGGGGTAACACTAACATTTTTTATTGCCCGAAATCAAAAAAAGCATAAGGGGTAACACTGTCGTTTTTTATTTCCCGTCATCAAATAAAACATTAGGGGTAACACTGTCGTTTTTTATCAAATAAAACATAAGGGGTAAAACTGTCGTTTTTTATTGCCCGATTTAAAAAATATATATAAGGGGTAACACTGTCGTTTTATATTGCCCGTCATCAAATAAAACATAAGGGGTAACACTGTCGTTTTTTATCAAATAAAACATAA
Source organism: Melanogrammus aeglefinus (assembly GCA_900291075.1). NCBI lineage: Eukaryota > Metazoa > Chordata > Actinopteri > Gadiformes > Gadidae > Melanogrammus > Melanogrammus aeglefinus. The sequence continues at coordinate 58,133 of OLKM01001200.1, read as the reverse complement.
GGGGTAAAACTGTCGTTTTTGTATTGCCCGTCATCAAATAAAACATAAGGGGTAACACTGTCGTTTTTTATCAAATAAAACATAAGGGGTAACACTATCGTTTTTTATCAATCAAAACGTAAGGGGTAACACTGTCAATTTTTATTGCCCGTCATCAAATAAAACATAAGGGGTAACACTGTTGTTTTTTATTTCCCGTCATCAGATAAAACGTAAGGGGTTACACTGTCGTTTTTTTTTGCCCGATATCAAATAAAACATAAGGGGTAACACTGTCGTTTTTTATTGCCCGTCATCAAATAAAACATAAGGGGTAACACTGTCGTTTTTTATTGCCCGTCATCAAATAAAACATAAGGGGTAACACTGTCGTTTTATTATTGCCCGTCATCAAATAAAACATAAGGGGTAACACTGTCATTTTATATTGCCCAATATCAAATAAAACATAAGGGGTAACACTGTCGTTTTTTTATCTTACAAAACGTAAGGGGTAACACTGTCTCTTTTTTTTGCCCGATATCAAATAAAACATAAGGGCTAACGCTGTTGTTTTTTATTGCCCGTCATCAGATAAAACGTAAGGGGTAACACTGTTGTTTTTTATCAAACAAAACATACGGGGTAACACTGTCGTTTTTTATCAAACAAAACGTAAGGGGTAACACTGTCATTTTTTATTGCCCTATATAAAAAAAAAACATAAGAGGTAACACTGTTGTTTTTTATCAAATAAAACATAAGGGGTAACACTGTCGGTTTTTATCGGCCGTCATCTAATAAAACATAAGGGGTAACACTGTTGTATTTTATTGTCCATCATCAAATAAAACATAAGGGGTAACAATGTAGTTTTTTATCAAATAAAACATAAGGGGTATCACTGTTGTATTTTATTGTCCGTCATCAAATAAAACATAAGGCTAGTGCCTTATGTTTTACACAACGGTACACAACGTTTTGGAAGCCTCCTTACCTCTACAGATTAAATAATAATTTTATGCAAATGTATATCAAAAAAAGTATGCAGTCTTTGGTCAGTAAATGTGGACGCGCACTGCACTGGTTTGGTCTTAATCCCTCAAAAACTGAAGTAAGATTAGTCAGAAGAAGAACGAAAAAAAGAGAAGAGATAACAATAGTGTGGCTTACTTTACCACCACACTAATCCACTGAACAAGGTGAAGCCATCCAAACCAGTTCATCCTAAATGAAGACCTCATGTGGTGCTAAAAGATGATCAGAAGGACAAAGGCTTCACTGGAGAGGATACCTTCTTGCTTCACTTACGACTGGATGTGGAGCGAGATCGAGAGCGTTGTTATTCAATCAGATGGGCTGGAGTGTGTTGGCCTATGTTGGGAACACGCACTATGTGGACATACACAACAGCCTGGCCAAGGCCTGACTTTATCAACTTTAACTTTGGAGACCAGACTGATAGGATTCTCAACAGTTTTATGCGTTATTACTCGTTTGTTCCTTTAAAGATGAAACTATTGAAAGGGTAATGAAGGTTGAAGGTACACAGAAGCACACCGCAGCAATATTAGTTTGACGACATTCGCTTGAAAAACCAAATAGCTTGTTGAAATACCACAGATTTCTTTGAGATTCATCTTGGTCTCAAGACCTCTATTGGACAATGTTTGACACTATTGGATCACTACTGGATCACTTAAAACCCTCTTTCACTCTGATGTTTGAACCCTGTCCACATTCTACTGCGGCTGAGTGTGCAAAGAGATGTTTAGCTAATTCTAAAAACATAACATGTACTTAATGCAACTTAATACAGAATTGTGCCATTTGTTCTCTGCCCAGGACACTCATGGGTCCGTATGGAGTGGACCGTGCCGTGCACGCCCTGGAGTTTAACGAATGTGAGAACGGCCTGGGTAAGCTGTCTGCTCCTTTTGTCTTTGTATGTGGACCACTGACGCCCTGGCTACTGGCCCCCTTGCTGTTTATGCTCACGTTTATGTTGACAGCATCATCACTTAACTATCACAATCACTTACTACTGCAGCAAATAAGCTATAAAGGAAGGAATACAGAAGTCATAAACATCAAATGTAATTTGGTGAATGGGTGGAGATTGAGGAGTTTGAGGGCAGTCCTCACATCCCTTAATATAGAAGGAGGAGGAAGAGGAGGAGAGGGAGGAGGAGAGGGAGGAGGAGGAAGAGGAAGAGGAGGAGGAGGAGGAGGAGGGGGAAGAGGAAGAGGAGGGGGGGAGGAGGAGGGGGAGGGGGAGGAGGAAGAGGAGGGGGAAGAAGAGGAGGAGGAGGAAGAGGAGGGGGAGGAAGAGGGGGAGGAAGAGGGGGAGGAGGACAGGAGGAGGAGGAGGAGGAATAAGCTTTATCGATAGATTACATTAACAACCGACGCTACTGTGATTTTACATTCACATGAATGTTTGAAAACATGAACTAGACAAGATTGAGCCAAAATTACAAACAATAGAATAGATGATGGGAAAAAAACATTTTTAAAATGAGCAGGGGTTTCAATGTACTTCAGTTAAATAAAACAAATGATGAAATCCTTAACTTTTGTTGTATTCATAACAGGAATAAAGGTAATAGGAGGGGTGAAGGAGGCCACAGGAGAAGAGTTTGGTGTCTATGTCAAACGGATTTTACCTGGTGGCATCGCTTCAAGTGATGGTACGTACTTTTGAATAGTTTTAAATGTTGTTGAACCCTCAGATGTGATTACCCTATGCTATCATCAGCCTTGAATCGGACCACGGCTTGCTTTTGATGTCCAAAATAAAACGTCAATAATGAGATGCCAAACCTACTTTAATCTGTGACACAATGAGTTCAAAGCTCAACTAAAAACGTCTGCAGAGAGAGGTGTTTCCTCTGTCTAAAACGTCTGCAGAGAGAGATGTTTCCTCTGTCTAAAACGTCTGCAGAGAGAGATGTTTCCTCTGTCTAAAACGTCTGCAGAGAGAGATGTTTCCTCTGTCTAAAACGTCTGCAGAGAGAGATGTTTCCTCTGTCTAAAACGTCTGCAGAGAGAGATGTTCCTCTGTCTAAAACGTCTGCAGAGAGAGATGTTCCTCTGTCTAAAACGTCTGCAGAGAGAGATGTTTCCTCTGTCTAAAACGTCTGCAGAGAGAGATGTTTCCTCTGTCTAAAACGTCTGCAGAGAGAGATGTTTCCTCTGTCTAAAACGTCTGCAGAGAGAGATGTTTCCTCTGTCTAAAACGTCTGCAGAGAGAGATGTTCCTCTGTCTAAAACGTCTGCAGAGAGAGATGTTTCCTCTGTCTAAACACCCAAGAATGGTGGTCTGAGAGATGTAGACAACCTGTGTCAAACTCACGCACTGCTCAACCTAGATTGACCTTCTTCTCATCAGACAGAATTCCTTGGGCATGTGTTGAATTCCTCGAGATAGTTTGACAATTGTTGCAGTGGCATTCGCTCTGTTTTATCAAAATGTTCTTGTTTAGCTTTTGTCTTTTGCACTAGCTGATTTAGGTAAGATCGTTTGATTGTTTTTTGGAAAACCAATTACAAATAGCTACACACTCACGATATAAATAGATGCCAAGCTTGATTCTGCCAGTTGTGCCCTTGGTGCTGAATGCAGTGTTCTGAGCTATGCATTAAGCAGTAAACCCGGCACCATGAAGCGGCAGCAGACTGCGTGCTTCGAGATGGGTTACCCTGCTCAACACTGACATATCCGGATTTAGACTATTGTGGTCTGAAGGAATATTCCTCTCTCTAAGCCCTAAAACTCCTGGCCTCATCCTTAATCAGCTACATGCAGGCCCACACATTCATACGCAAAACTCAAACATTATGTGTGTGTGTGTGTGTGTGTGTGTGTGTGTGTGTGTGTGTGTGTGTGTGTGTGTGTGTGTGTGTGTGTGTGTGTGTGTGTGTGTGTGTGTGTGTGTGTGTGTGTGTGGAGACGAAGACAAAATGTTCAAAGCTTTACTTTGACCTCAATTTCTGTGCATGCCTTGCTGACTTATTAAGGTAGTCTGTGAGACATAACACACACATTCGGAGGGTAACATTCTCTGAAAGTAAAGGATTGATTATGTGTCGGATCAAATATTTAGACAGCTGCTAGAATGATAGGGATGCTATATGCCTTTTTCCAGTAATCTGTAGGGTTGTAGCAGTATATATAAACACACACACACACACACACACACACACACACACACACACACACACACACACACACACACACACACACAACACACACGTGTGTGTGTGTGTGTGTGTGTGTGTGTGTGTGTGTGTGTGTGTGTGTGTGTGTGTGTGTGTGTGTGTGTGTGTGTGTGTGTGTGTGTGTGTGTGTGTTTTTTATATATATATATATATATATATGTATATATATATCCTCCTTCTCCTAGTAGGAGGAGGTATTTCTTTAGCCATCTTACTTTTGTTGTCAGCGATACAATCCATGAGGTCATTTAAAAACCCCTGGATACGAGGGTTTGAGTGGGAGATATATCTGTGTATTATTGGGAGAACAATGAAAGGAGATTTTGTATTTGGGGAAGATAAAGCCAGTGGATAAACTGAACGTACGGCACTACGGTGTAAAGGTAAGATATGATGTGAACCAGTCAAGGGCTGTTTAATTAACCTCAGGCCATCGATCAGCATGGCAAAAGGCTTTATCACCTGAAAGCATCATCACCTGAAAGCATTATCACCTGAAAGCATCATCACCTGAAAGCATCATCACCTGAAAGCATCATCACCTGAAAGCATCGTCACCTGAAAGCATTGTCACCTGAAAGCATCATCACCTGAAAGCATCATCTGAAAGCATTGTCACCTGAAAGCATCATCACCTGAAAGCATCATCACCTGAAAGCATCATCACCTGAAAGCATCATCACCTGAAAGCATCATCTGAAAGCATTGTCACCTGAAAGCATTATCACCTGAAAGCATTATCACCTGAAAGCATTATCACCTGAAAGCATCATCACCTGAAAGCATCATCACCTGAAAGCATCATCACCTGAAATCATCATCACCTGAAATCATCATCACCTGAAAGCATCATCACCTGAAAGCATCATCACCTGAAATCATCATCACCTGAAAGCATTATCACCTGAAATCCTTGAAATGTCACAGGAAACCTCCAGGCAGGGGACCAGATCTTGGAGGTTAACGGGGACAGCCTGTTAGGAGTCACAAGTGAGAGGTAATCTTTTACTTTAGCCCAGTAAACAGCATCTATACATTTGTAATTACTCTGTCATAGGTGAAATGATTCAAATATGAAGAATTACTGTTAACGTCTATTGACAAGAGTGTGTGTGTGTGTGTGTGTGTGTGTGTGTGTGTGTGTGTGTGTGTGTGTGTGTGTGTGTGTGTGTGTGTGTGTGTGTGTGTGTGTGTGTGTGTGCACGTGCGTGCGTGCGTTTGCATTTGAAGAGCTGTGGATGTCTTGAGGGGAGCTTCTGCAACGAATCACATGCGGCTTCTGATTGCCAGAGATGAAGAGGCCAAGTAAGTGCTCTTCTACGGAGAGAACCCTTGAAGAGTGCTCCATCAAACAGGCCTTTCAGTCCACCACAGGGACAACACCACCATTGTTGCCAATATTATTAACACACATCAGCTTTAGACCTACAGTAGTGACCCTTTGGTGGTCCTTACATCATCGCCGTCGCTGTGCCTGTTGTTAGCATTGCCTGTGCACCTGTAGAAAGCCGAAAGGAGGTCAACCCCTCATCAGCTGTCAGCGCCCTGATCGTGATGGTCGTCCTGCAGCTAAGCAAAAAGGTTTTGACGGGTCACATGACAGAGCTAATGCATTAAAGGCCTGCGATACTGCAGCACGCCTATCCGTTCAGGGATGAGCCGATCTTCCAGGATGGGTTTCATAGGTCAGGTACTCCAGAGGTATGTGGTGGCAGATGGGGAGGGAAGCACATCCGATTTGAGGTGATCACTTTTATTGATTGAACTTAAGGTGCTGTGTCAGTGCACCCCTAACTATACCTCTATGGGTCTCCTCTGACTGTACAGCGCCAACAAAGGCATCTTGGCTGTCGTGATGGGGGCAGAATTAGTCTAGTGAAGTGGCTCCAATCAGGCAAACCTCAGGGGTTCATCTGAGCTCTCTGTATTCACCTTCATAGCCAGAGCAGGAGAGAACTGACGCTACTTTACTGACATTAAGTAGCATGCATTTTGTCCCTTCTACGTATTCACTGGCATGGATGGATGGCACAGGTCACACATAAAGCAACGTGCTCTTTGCTAGTATGTTGGGGGTTGGGGTGAGAGTATCCTCTTCACATGGTCAGAATGGATGTACTCCATGGACCCAGATGAGAGCCTGCCAGCAGTCTGGAAGGCCTCTCAGGCACAGATAAACACTGCAGAAGAACTAAAGACATTTAACCAGGGAACTAATTAATTATACTATATTATACTACTACTAATATACTATTGTACATTTACCACCTCATCTTTAACTTCACTGCACGGTGCAGAACGAGACGAACTTGCATAATACTGTGGTCCGTGCATACTTTCTCTTCAGTCTATCAGTCCTGAGGGATTAACATTGGTAGTGAATCACTGACCGATGTAAGGGACCACATGGTTCTGGCTCATGCCCTAATCACTGACTGATGGAGGGGACCACATGGTTCTGTCTCATGCCCTAATCACTGACTGATGGAGGGGACCACATGGTTCTGTTTCAGGCCCTAATCACTGACTGATGTAGGGGACCACATGGTTCTGTCTCATGCCCTAATCACTGACTGATGGAGGGGACCACATGGTTCTGTTTCATGCCCTAAACACTGACTGATGGAGGGGACCACATGGTTCTGTCTCATGCCCTAAACACTGACTGATGTAGGGGACCACATGGTTCTGTCTCATGCCCTAATCACTGACTGATGGAGGGGACCACATGGTTCTGTCTCATGCCCTAATCACTGACTGATGGAGGGGACCACATGGTTCTGTCTCATGCCCTAAACACTGACTGATGGAGGGGACCACATGGTTCTGTTTCATGCCCTAAACACTGACTGATGGAGGGGACCACATGGTTCTGTCTCATGCCCTAAACACTGACTGATGTAGGGGACCACATGGTTCTGTTTCAGGCCCTAAACACTGACTGGTGTAGGGGACCACATGGTTCTGTCTCATGCCCTAAACACTGACTGATGGAGGGGACCACATGGTTCTGTCTCATGCCCTAAACACTGACTGATGGAGGGGACCACATGGTTCTGTCTCATGCCCTAAACACTGATGATGGAGGGGACCACATGGTTCTGTTTCAGGCCCTAAACACTGACTGGTGTAGGGGACCACATGGTTCTGTCTCATGCCCTAAACACTGACTGATGGAGGGGACCACATGGTTCTGTCTCATGCCCTAAACACTGACTGATGGAGGGGACCACATGGTTCTGTCTCATGCCCTAAACACTGACTGATGGAGGGGACCACATGGTTCTGTCTCATGCCCTAAACACTGACTGATGGAGGGGACCACATGGTTCTGTCTCATGCCCTAAACACTGACTGATGGAGGGGACCACATGGTTCTGTTTCATGCCCTAAACACTGACTGATGGAGGGGACCACATGGTTCTGTCTCATGCCCTAAACACTGACTGATTGAGGGGACCACATGGTTCTGTTTCATGCCGTAAGCAGGAGAGAATTTGCTGAGCTACTTGAAAAGTATGGATCCAACAGCAGCACCGGATCGACACGAAACTCTCCCATTCAAGTGCAAGGTGGGTGGCTCCAGGTTCTGCGTTGTATTCTACATTCCCAATAACCCCGTCTTCTGAATCACACCAACAGCTGATACCTACAACTGCTCTTCTTCAACAAGGACCATACACTTATCAATATCCCTTCGGCCGTACTTTTAAACCCTGTTGACACCCCTCTATCCTGTCATTATGTAATTCTGTTATTTACTTATGTCTGCTTCTTGTGTGATTCGTGTTCATAATCATTGTATATTCCAGTCACGTGTGTCTTCTTTCCACCTGCCAGGCCTTCATTGGAGATAAACAATAGTTCTTAATGCTTTGCCTGGCCTAAAGTCTATAAATGAGCTACGGTTATGCCCTTCCTAGTTAGAATCAAGATACCTCTTAACAGGGTTCTGCCCACTAACTGGCTGAGCAGCTGCACGGATTACTGCGGCCCAGCCAGCCGGGGGGCCCGGGGAGTGGTTCTGGGAGGACTGATGGGAGTACGAGTTGTGTATAAAAGAGAGAAGGATGTGCTGGACTGTATGTGTATTCTTTATCCTCCCCTCCCCTCCCCATGACCTCCCACGGCCCGCTGAAGGGGCCAGACAGCTGGAGAGCACGTCGTCCGGCTCCTCGTCCCGGTCCCAGAGCCCGCTGCTCTTGAGCCCTGCAGGTTCCCAGAACGCGTACAACAGCAGCGGGCCCCTGATGCGCTCCCTCAGGTAAAGACCTCGGTGTTCGCTCTGTACAGCCTCGGTTATGGTCCACGTCGACGCACCACTAGGGGGTTTAACGGACCCCTTGCGACCACTGCAAGGGCCGACGTGCGCCTCCCAATAATTGTAACCTTGCGTCGAGGCGACGCAGCAGCAAGGGCTTTGATTGGTCCGCTCACTAGAACCAAAACTGCCTTAAGACTGGGTCGAAGGGTCTGCGTGGTCACTGCGTAGCGTCGGCGAGGAACCATAACTGAGCCTTATGCCAGCACGTCAACACGGTGACACCCAAACCGAACGCTGTTGGTGTGTGTCCGTCCTCCAGCCATCCCGGTGAGGGGGTCATCCAGCTGATTACCCTGGCTCACTCCAGCAGCCCTGGAATCACACTGGGAGGGGGGTCGAACCGCCCTGACGGGCCTGCAGTCTTCATCCAGGAGGTGCTCTCTGGGGGAGATTGCCATCGGGTAAGCAGGGAGGGGTTTGTGTCCCTGCACGTAAAGTACTAGATTGGCAGGTCCAGGAGAAGAGTTGTGAGCTTACGCAGAGTATGGGTCAGTAGGTTACAAAGCATTTATCCCTGTGACCGCCTTTGCCTTCGTTCCAGGATTTTCAGAGAGATTACTTACATAATATTAATAATAACAATATTTGACTTTGTATCTGCATCAGGACAGTCTAATTTCTAGTTAAGCGGGACCGTGTCCAGGAGAATCAACCCTAGCGTCCATGGTGCCCATTAGACGCTCGATGGCATCAGTGGAGTTGAGGGGTATGAATGTTAGAGAAAGACCTGGTGATTTAAACCCCGTTGTCCTGCCATGGGTCAGGGCATCAGCGCGTGTCCTGCACGGTGTCAGACTCTGAACAATCACAATGCCCTTCCTGCCCTTCTGCACCAGGGAAGTGGAGACATCACTCACTTGTTCCACATGTGACTGACATGGAGCAGTTAATCTGCGCTAAGCCTAGCCTACATTAGTGACCAGCCCCCTAAAAGCTGTATCTTTGTCCTTTGGTATCTCTCTTTTGGCCTACTGTACTCTCCGTGCAGACTCACTTAGCGGGTTTATGACACCGGCCAGGTTGAATACGAGGCTGCTGCGTCTACATCTCGGCGCGCCTCAACAGGGCCGAATGTGCTGCTAAACAAACAAAGAAACAAAACCAAATGCTTTGAAAAAACATGTCCTGAAAAGGGAAACAAAGCAAAAGCCACCATGTCAGCGGTGTGTTGACCCCTAGGACGGGCGTTTGAGGCCTGGGGACCAACTCATCGCCATCAACAAGGAGTCCTTGATAGGCGTGACACATGAGGAGGCCAAAAGCATGTTGAAGAAGGTCAAGTTCAGGTGAGGAACCGTCCCCCATGTATCCATGACATCCTTGAGGACGGGCTCCAGCAGTGGGTGCAGATGGGTGAGGGTTGGGTGTTGTCAAGGTGTCTTGGTAAAAACAGCCCAGATGGTGAAGCTGATCACAGTGGGACTGGCTGCAGCTATCAAGGAGGCAAAGCCGGCCAACGTTATTTATGGATCTCATACACGAGGCAGACCGAAAGGTCTTCACATAGAAACATCGTCATACAGTAAAATGAAATAAGAAAAGAAGAAAGAAAAAGAAAACAATGGCAAAGCTAAAAAGAAAGTGCAATGTTTTTTAAGATTTTGCAGAAAGCGAAAGCAAATATACAATAAAATGAAGTAATAAAATAGATACATCTCCAACTTTTCTTGAACTTGGTATCCGGGCGTAAGCATAGTGTGAACATTGTGGGGAGTGTGGGTGTCTGACCGTGTGCCTCGCTGTCTACGGCCCCCACGGCCCCCCCAGCCAGGACAGCGTGGTGGAGATAGCCTTTATTCCTGGTAAGGGGTCCTTCGTCAGCAGCTCTTCCCTTCTCAACGGAGCCCAGCGCGCGGCGGGCAGCAGCTCAGGGTCTGCCCGTTACAAACCGCAGCACCGATCCCCTGAGGTACCTGCTGTGTCTGTGTCTGTGTACTGATGTTTGAGGTACATGTGTCTGTGTACTGATGTTTGAGGTACCTGCTGTGTCTGTGTCTGTGTACTGATGTTTGAGGTACATGCCGTGTCTGTGTACTGATGTTTGAGGTACCTGCTGTGTCTGTGTACTGATGTTTGAGGTACCTGCCGTGTCTGTGTACTGATGTTTGAGGTACCTGCTGTGTCTGTGTCTGTGTACTGATGTTTGAGGTACTTGTGTCTGTGTCTGTGTACTGATGTTTGAGGTACCTGCTGTGTCTGTGTCTGTGTACTGATGTTTGAGGTACTTGTGTCTGTGTCTGTGTACTGATGTTTGAGGTACCTGCTGTGTCTGTGTCTGTGTACTGATGTTTGAGGTACTTGTGTCTGTGTCTGTGTACTGATGTTTGAGGTACTTGTGTCTGTGTCTGTGTACTGATGTTTGAGGTACCTGCTGTGTCTGTGTCTGTGTACTGATGTTGATGTAGTGGTACTTGTTGAAGTAATTTACATATTCTACACATTCTACATCCAATACACATTAATCTGCTGTAATGCTTATTGTTACAACTAAGATGCTTTGATCTGTCATTGTAAGATTCTTGTGGTCCAGAAATGAAAACGCAGATGTCAATAATTAATATGTTCATTATATTGCAAACTCACCTATTCTTTTATTGTAATTGAACGCAATTAATTCCAAATTCATACTGCCAACTACAATAAATACATAATAATTGTTTTGTATGTAATGTGTTTGTATGTGTCCCTGTACATTTAAACCATAACTTTTCCTTGTCCTTCTCCATGTTCTACGTTCTACGTTCTACGTTTAAAGAGTCACCCAGAGGAAACGGCAACAGTCTCGTCTTCTTCCCCTGACATCTTCCCACCAGATATTAACATTTCAGGTACAAATCAACTCTTTCAAAATGGAAGGGATTAGCATTCATTGTTGTCAGATCAAATTGACACAACTTAAAATCTGCCCAACCCAATAAAGACCAGCCCAAACCATAACTTTACCAGAAAGCTGTTTAAAAAACTAAAGTGTAAGGCTACATGTGTTTCATAAGCATACGCAGCCTTTGCGTCATAACATTGCAGACACTAACATCCCACAGATACAAATGTAGTTCATATGTACCTCGAGGACACTTCCCATCAGCTAATGGCAAAGCCCGTTAAAGGTGCCCACCTGAGCAGGTTGTCAGGTGGGCTTGCAGACACCTGGGGAGATTGACCCAATCCTATTGGCCCAGATTAGGCTATAGCCAAGGTTATCTGCTGGCCTCCAGGACTGGCAAGGACCTCCTACCGCCTCGCTTACCGCCTTACTGACTGTCTCACTTACTGCCTGCTGCAGTTAGCAAATCCACCAACAATCCCACTGAAGCCACTGCTTTTGTTTGTGGCTTTACGGTGTCTATCCCCCCCATTCATACACACACACAAACATTAACACAGGCACACACACACATTGTACAACTGTGTTGTTTGATTTAAATCGGATCATACTGTACTATATTTAAATATAACCCAGAACAGAGTCTATCATCAAATGGGGTTCTGTATTCTCCCTCCCGGTTTCCCTAACTGCTGTATCCGTGGTCTGGGACGGTAGGTGGGTTTGCGTGACTACTGCGTCAAAACATAATTCCCGTGCTGTTGTGACACAACAGGAAGGCTGTCAGAGGCGCGTGAGCCTGCAGAGAGACGGGCTTAAATCCTCCTGCTGCGCTGGGGCGGGGGGGATGGGACCGTACCACACCGATAGGCTCATACTCTTAGCAACAACGAGCACTCTCCCCCATGCATGCTCATACACACACACACACACACACACACACACACACACACACACACAACACACAAACACACACACACAGCACCACACACACACACACACACACACACACAGGCTGCAATGGTTGGAGCTAGCAAACACACAAATCTAGGACAGGCAAACTCATCAAATTAATATTGAGCATTGCCTCTTAGCCTCTCTCCTCTCTCACGCTCACTCGCTCTCCACACATTGACCCTCCATCTGATCTCATGGTCACATTCTGCCTATTTAATCATCTGTTGGTCACTCTAGGCTCAGTGCCTTTTATTCGACCCTCCCAATTCATTTGTATCTTAATGTGTAATTTCAGCATATGGTTTTACCTTCAACTAATAATAATATAGATTTAATTATATATTATAATAATAAAACACTTCCAATTTAGTTCTCTGTTCATTTGTAGCCCATCTTTAAGCATTTTGGTTTAAATATATTCTCTGACAAATATGTCTAGATAAATGTATTTATATGACATTCAGAGTTTGAGTGGTATTGGCTGTAGAGACGATAACACTCGGTCTCATCGTTAGCACAGGTCTAGTTTGTGACTTTGAATACCTCTCTATCCATCACATCATTAGCTCCCAGTATCTCCACCTGCTACTAACCCCATGGAGTGTGTCCACCCTGTCCTGAGTGGTGTGCTCTTCTGTCCCCCGGCTGGCCTCTCGCCGGGACCCTCCTCCCCGTCTGGTTCAGCCTGCGCTGCCAGTCAGGGCAGCACAGCGGGGGCCAAGCCCAAGATCACCCTGGACCCCCACATACGGCTTCAGTTTGACAAGCTGGACCTGGTGAGTTCTGCTGTACCGCAACTCCCCTCATGTCCAGCAATATGATGACATCAAGGTATATCACACATATATCTCATGAATCATTTAGAATTGGATGGACAAATACACAAAGTAGAGAAATATGTAAAAACTCTAAGATGGATGGATGGATGGATAGGAACTTTATTATTCCCTCGGGAAGGTTCCCTCAGGAAATTGCACTTCAGACAGAAGCAAACACCATGTTACCAACAGAATATGAGTTAAAAATAAGTATAAATGCAAAAAATATGTATGCAGGGAAATAATAAGAATAACAAGAAGACTACTATACAGGCCAATATTTAAATGAGGGAGTGCTTAAACAGTGCATAAAAACAAAACACAGTAGCTTTTCTATGTTTGTCTTCATCCTTTTGGTGCTGAGACATATAGTTTGCTCTGCCCATATTGAGCTGGATGACTATATCATGGGCTAACATACAGAGAGATAACACAACCTTCATATAGTAGAAAGCCTTACTTTTGCACTTATTTAATCTCGTTTTGAAGGGCCCTTCAGGCATTCTGTAACTCTGGCATTTGGCTGCAACAGCAGTTCCTTATCAATACACTGCTGATCCTCCTCGCTGTCTAAGCCATGCGCCGGGCCCTCAAACGGACAAGATATGGGTGAATAAAGAGAGGGAAACAGAGTAAATAGTGTATATACCGTTAGACGTGGCCCCAGGCCTGTAGTAATGGGCAGAAGGCTCAGTCGTGCGGATCCTGTCCACTTCATTGGGGTTTAATGTCGCTGTTCGCTGTTAGAATCGGTGTGTTTTTCCTCTGTTTCAGGCTTTGTTCTTCCTTGGTCTGGAAGTCACGGAGGACAAGAGGAGGCAGTTAAGACACAGTCTGACCACAGACACACAGGGAACAGTGTCCTATGGAGGTAGAGGATGCAGCCCTTTACATTTAGACACACCCATGAAGTCACATACTCCGCGTACAAACAAATACAACATTTGACGTGTTGAAGTTACGGCTGGTATGTATACTTTGGTACATATAGGCAGATTTTAGAGTAACATCTCACACTCGACCACGATGAAGAGCTCATATTTTCATCTGAAGTCTTTAAGTGTTGCTGCTCGGCTTTCTATCGACCACTTGAGTGTGAGGGTCTGAGCTCGCTGCATTCATGTACTGGCTAGCATGTTCTAGAAGGAAAGTCGGACTGATCCATATGACAACGTGTCGCAATGAACTTCTCCCAAACAGATTTTGTGGAGGCCACCCGGGAAATATTCCAGGATCATTTGGAGGAGGCAGGCCTTGCACAGGGTCCCTTTATGTTCTCCTACCACGAAGCAGCAAGTTTGATGGACACTTCAGCCTTCCACTCGCCTGTAAGTCACCGCCTTCAAAACATTATCAGATTCATAAACATAAAGCTTGGGGATATCATCTGGGTTTTGGTTGCGTACCAGTTGTTGGACGCCCTCTAAATGTCTGGTGGCAGAAGCGAGATACAACCCAGACACACCATCAGCATGACCACGGTTGGTTTGTTTCCTCAGACTTACGAGTCCGAGTGCAGCTACAGCAGCGAGGACATGGAGCAGTTCCAGGTGGAACTCAAGCAACTGCAGAACCAGATGAAGCAGCTTAAGGTCATTGTCATCATGACAATCAAAATACAACCATCCTGCTTTTGAAAAGGCACAAAATGCAACGCAATTAACTATGAAGACTATGATACAGCCACTACGTTCAGCAAGGTGTTTTCTGTCTTGCATGACAAACACTGGAGGGGATTGGCGTCATGTGCACAATAATCTTGTTATAAAACACGTTCATCTTGACGAGGAATAGCATAAGGCCTGAACAACTCTGTCAATATATCTAAAACACAACGTCCACCATTTGTGTCCAAATGTTAAATAAAGCGGCCGCACGGCTTTGTCCACTGATGTAATAACACAGGCCAGAGTAAATGTATAGGCAGTTAGGTATTTGGACACAAGGACTTGCCTTAAAAGTGGTTTCTCCATTGGTACAAACGAATAAAGAAGGTGTTCTAGCTGCAGTCGGTAGTTCCTTGCCAACATAAGCAGTGTTTGACCTCAACGTTCTGACACCACAGGGCATGCTGAAGGACACGGAGGACAGTAAAAAGACCCTTGAGGAGGAGTTACAGAAAACAGCCCAGGTAAGGATCCGAGTGGCCCGGGGGCCAGAGCAGATATCTGCTCTGCCATATGCACGGCCGACCCCTAAGAAAGGAGAGAAAGGCTGTCAGGAGTAAAGACCCTAACCTCTGACTGCATTCAAATAGTGACCCCAAGGCCCTTTGGGTACGAGGGCATTGGGGGTCCACTGGGGCTTCCAGTCTCTGGACTTCCTCAAATCACTTCAAAGTAAGAGTTTGTGGACTCTTTCTCTTCCTACGCTTTATTTTTAAGTGTCTTTCCATATGAACAAAAAGAAAGTACCATTATTCACTATGGTTCTTTTTTAATAGCTGGTGTACACAGCGATAACTAGCAGTAGAAAACCTTTCCAGGATGAAAGACAAGCTGAAGCATCCAGTCCAGAAAAAAAGGTTCTTAGGAAAGTGTCTTTAAAGGCTTGAATTAAAAACTGCATAGACTGGCTCATATTGACCACACCAGGCCTCAATCGGCCCCATTCAGTGTCTGACATCCGTCCAGACGAGCTACAGCACGACGGATAGGACAACATGCCTGACAGGAATCCTATCCTACAGAAACGTCCTTTCCATTTTACATTCAGGGGACTTTGCAGATGTTTTAATCCAAAGTGACGTGCACCCTTTCGTTCACCCAATGACGCGCCGGCGGCTGGGGGAGGCAACCGCTCTGCCTGCTGAGCTGCCCAACGAACCAGCTAACTAACTAACCCCCCCCCCCAGAAGGCCTGTCTGACCGTGGAGGAGAACGCCCGACTGAGGGACCGTCTGCAGGCGGCGGAGGACGGCCCGCTGCCGCCGCCGTCACCGCCACGCCCGGCGCGCCCGCCGCCGGCACCCAGCAGCGCCGAGCAGGACTACGAGGAGGTGATCGGGCTGCTGGAGGCCGAGATCAGGGACCTGAAGAACCAGCTGACCGACAAGAGGCCGCTGGACCCGGGGGCCCCCCAGGTCAGACGGGGTCCCACTGCACACGCAGCGCTGTAACCCACCCCTAGATCAGAGTCCCAGAGACATGGAGCCGCACGGCCCCCCGTGGTTAGACTGGTGCCAACGAAACACCAGGCTGTACACGGGACAGTTAGGTCATTATAAGGGTAATGGTTATAACACCAGGCTGTACACGGGACAGTTAGGTCATTATAAGGGTAATGGTTATAACACCAGGCTGTACACGGGACAGTTAGGTCATTATAAGTGTAATGGTTATAACACCAGGCTGTACACGGGACAGTTAGGTCATTATAAGTGTAATGGTTATAACACCAGGCTGTACACGGGACAACGTATCAAGGATATAGTGTTGGGTCTTTAAACACTAGAACCTGTTGGTTTTTGTTTGATGGTTAAAGTAGAAAACATTTGCTGAGTGTATTTTTAATTAGTTAACATTCATGGCACCAGGACATGCCTGGAGTATGGGCGCAGTGGAGGTTTGACTGTAATGTCTGAGGCCGTCTTCATCCTGTACCAGGAAGACGTCGGTGACCTGAACCGGAGGCTGAGGGCCGTGGACTGGCAGCTGAGACGCTCCGAGACCACCAGGAGGCAGCTGGAGACATCGCACGTCAAGCTGCTGGGGTTTGCACAGGTTGTGCAAACCACTTGTTTGACTGCATGCAAATCACTGTCGTCAAAGGCTGCACTACTCCATATCTGTACAAATACAATGCACCCCTGGCCGGTGCACTGAGACACGATGTGAGAGATGAGAGGAGCACCCACGGAGGCAATAGGCTCGTCTTTGTGGTTTGTGATGAAGCTGCTAAAACATATTCCGTTGTGGTGTAATTTTCATGGCAGCTGGACACAAGATAACTGAGTAATAATATCTATAACATGGTCAGCCTAATGCCTGTAACGTTGTACAGGATGGGAGCAGATATACCTCCATAAGCCACAAGATCATTTGAACAAACAAGGGAAACGTGGACCGCGACCTGGTTGGGATTTAATCCAGTTACAGCCGGTCCATCTGTCGTCCTCCACCAGAGGCATCACGCCCTCTAGTGGCCAGCCACACAGCCCCATTATTACATTTAGTAAAATAACAGCATCAAATTCATTGTATTGATGAGAGTGGTTTGAGAGCAAAAAAAGTGTTTATATATAACGTGTGTTTACCTACTTTCATATTAAATGGGTATTTTATACACAAAGGATAATAAACATGGACTAGAAGGGTTAGCCTATGGCGCATTTCCACTAGCACGGCTCGGCTCGATACGGCTCGGCACAGCTCGGCTCGGTTTGGTTGTGTTTCCATTACAACTGGTGCCTCCTCGACGTGGGCGGGGTCGTCATAACACGGCTGCGCGAAACCGCTGTGTCGTCATTTACACGGCGCCGAGCAACGTACAAATCCGGAAGACCAGAACAACAACAACAACAACAACATCAGAGGAGGACAGCATGGAGGACATGGAGGCGATCGTGTTGCTGCTCACCCTGTGGCTTTTTGTCGCACAGAAGGCAAGAGAAGAGAGCCAGAGGAGACTCCGGGCCGCGAGACAAAACACTATTGAAAAGTCGCGCGGTTATGACGCTTCCAGTGACGACACTCATCGGCCAATCAGTGGAAGGCAGTCGGCTGACGTCACGTTTTAGTAACCGACTTCGGCTCGCTTGGAACCAGGGCTGAGGTGATACCAAAAATGTACCCGGTTGCAGGTACTGCGTGCTAGTGGAAACACGCAAATAGCGCGCCGAGCCGAGCCGTACCGAGCCGAGCCGTGCTAGTGGAAATGCGCCACTACAGACTCACTCAGACTCATGTTGTGTCCTGCTCTTCACAGAACGTCCACAAAGTGCTGTCAGCTCCTTCCCTGGCCGGGGGGGAACACGGGTGAGGAAGCCTTCCTTTAAGACACACCTTATTTCACCACTGCCGTGGCCGCACCCAGACAACATGCGTGTGTTTCCCAGGGGCAGCGGGGCGTCCCCGGTGCAGGACAGCCCGGGCACCCCCTCGCCGCGGCCCGACCCGGCCCTCCAGCTGGCCATGGAGGCCAAGAGGCTGCTGGAGAGAGTCGGTGCGCTCCACACCGAAGACACGGGTACGACTGCTGGGAACGAAACACTTCACGCACCCTGAACTAAGATCCACCTCAGAAATGTTACCTTTACCACCCTCAATTATTTAAACAAAGCAAAAGGTCAATCACCAGCTGAAACTTATCTATTAATTGATGTTGGTTACACACACGCTATCATATTAAATCTTAAAATGCAAAACCGTTAAAGACAAAACCTTTTTTTGTTAGTTTGTTACTTCCTTCTCCCACTAGGTTTTACCTTTTTGTTAAGGGTCAAGGGGTGACCCTTAAAGGTTAAGGGGTAACCCTTAAGGGTCACCTCTTAGGGGTTAAGGGGTGACCCTTCAGGGTTAAGGAGTAAAAGAACCCTGACCCTTAAGGGTTAAGGGTGACCCTTAAGGGGTCAGGGTTCTTTTGGTAAATGTGTTCATTGGTTCAGATGACCGATTATTTTCTTTTCAGAGGATGGAATGAACCGTAATTCATCCTATTTTATTACTCTGTTAACCTGAAAATAAAAGATCACCTCTCAGTTGTGACGCCTAACAGGCTTACCCCGTTTATCCAAACACACACACACACACACACACACACACACACACACACACACACACACACACACACACACACACACACACACACACACACACACACACACACACACACACACACACACACACACACACACACACACACACACACACACACACACACACACAGGGGGTAAAATGCTTGCCATGGATAAAAGGTGTTCAACTGAATATGGTTTGTGGCCCTCAGCGTCTGGCAGCGAGGCGGAGAGCGTGGACGCCCCGGACCGGAGGGCCCCCACAGTGAACCGGGAACAATGAGGGGCAGCAGTCATTCACGGTCGTCTGCCGTCTGACTGCCTGACTGACTGACTGACTGACTGACTGACTGCTGGCTGCACTTACAAAGAAAATTCCTCTTAAAAATGAAAACCAAAACTGGGTTGTCGTCCTCTGTGCTTTGAAAGTTTAAACATTACGAGGAAAAACGAAACAAAAAGATAATGGTCCAAAGGAAGGCCTGTTCTTTGTCTGATTTGCAGAGCAGCTTCCTCAACTCTAATACTAAAATAAATTGTCAAAATGCCACTATTTACTATCGTTTGTTTGACGCCACCTCAGGTGAACGCTCTGAGGGGGGGACTCCCTGAGGGTTAGCTGCAGTATGTGCCAGGTGGACCCCACACTGTGGAGTTAAACAGCACACTGCTCCCCACAGCCAACACCTCCGTCACGTGTCCAAACCCGTTTCACTGCAGTCAAAGCCCAGCAGTCTTCCACCGTGTTGATTAAACCACTGCAAGTGAATGGCCGATGTTTAATGCCAAAGTATGTTGATAAAGGTCATCCTAGCGTCTTCCATTTCATCCAACATGGAGGCCATTAGTTTTCAGAGTTTTGGGTTTAGGTGATTATTGTTGATACCGTCATCTTTCTACATCTTTACAATGACTGAGGTATGGATTTATTAATGCTACCATTACTCAAGCATCAGTTTCTATATAAATCACTGAAACTCACTGTATTTAATTTGCTTGGAAATGTATAACTGTCAAGCACAAATTTGAAAATCCATCCCGTTAACCTAATTAGTATAATCTTATTTGCAAAAGGTAAAAGGCTCATTTGGATTATTTTTTGACTGCATGGTTACATTGAATGAATCACAAAAATGATTCTCATAAATCTGTCGTCAGATGGAAATTAAAAGAGGTCACTTGTTCTAAAAATGTGGAAAATTATTAAAAAAAACCTATGTTCCTTTCTTGAATCTACTTTGTGGCCTCGATTTCGTTATCATGCTACCATTTATAATAAAGGACTACACCAGAAATGGACTTAGTATTTCGATATATGAACCATTATCATGTCAGTATTTGCAGCATAATTGAGATGTTTCCTTTGCAAGAATCTATTAAAAAATGTGAGTTTTTAAAAGGAAACAGGTCTTATCTCCTCTGCCTATTCCGAGGACTACGCTGTGCACTGGCCTGGGGCCGTCTGGGCCTCATCAACGTTGAATAAGAACGATGACCTATTGTACGTCCGTCTACAAAACATCTGACGGCATTAACCAAACCAATTACTCTCTCCGTCTACGGTTCAGTCATTTCAACGCTAATTCCATCTCTTGACAAATGAGAAAGGCAAAATGAGTGAATAAAATGACTTTATTTTTATAATTAGAACTTATAAACATATAAAGCAGATGGAGGCTCTCCATAGATGCCTTCTGACCCCAAAGGTTTCGACCGCACACCCTCTTGAACACAAAAGGTTCCCCAGGTTTCGATAAGCCATCGTTTAAACAACGCGGCATCGTTCCAACGATGTGTCTACAGCTACCGCAGCTAAAGACATCTAAAATAACACAATCCGCCTCTTGTTGATCCCACAACCTGCCCTCACTCCAAGTGTGACGCTCACACCTCGACCACAATAAATAAAACTAAACCCACTTGCAGGCCCACGGCTCAACAGGAGGGGGGGGGTGGTCCGGCAGGCCGCACACAGCCGTCCAGCCGTCCACAGACATCCACAGACGTCCACAGACGTCCACAGACGTCCACAGACGTCCACAGACGTCCACAGCCGTCCACAGCCGTCCAGAGTCAGTCGTCGAGGGGGCGCTGGTGGACCGACGCGTTCAGGGAAAGCCCACGGGAGGAGAGCCCACGCTGCAGGGCGAGCAGGGGAAGGCCCGGTCGTAGGACCCAGGGGTCATGCCCATGACCCGGGGGTCCGAGTGGGGGGTCTCCTTGTGGAGGAAGTCGTCCTCTTCGTCCGCCGATCGCTGGGACAGAGGAAGGGGAGGCGTGTTTACCAAACAGAACCGGCACAGCCGAGCACACGGCCCGTTAGTGACCTCGCTTACAGGAATACCCAGCATGCATCTCACTAGAGCGCGGGTTTCACTCTCCCCGTTTGTGGGTTGGATTTTTTAGGTTGGCGCATATAAAAGGTTTTATTCTTCCCACATCCACAAGTTAGTTCAAACTATTGAAGTATCATTAATGTCTTTGGACAAGGGGCCTCGTTCTTCTGCTTTATGTCAAACAAACTTTAATTGAAGACGAGTGACATAAGAGTGATTTCAGTGAATAATTGATTTCATACGGTGACTAAGTATGTCTCTAACTGGTATGAGCCAAGCACTACGCAGCCAAAGGATTGTAGCCAAAGTACTAACATGACAACACAGATGACTCTTTAGAACAGCGCTGTCCATTGGACCCCCGGGCTGAGAGGGAAGACTTACAACTACTCACTCTACACCTTTGCAAACCGGTTATTATTGATATATATATATATATATACACATATACACATATAGAACAAACGTGCAGTGAATGGCTAATGGCTCCCAAAAGGTCAGCAGTGAAATGCACGTGAAGTAATTGCCCCCCAGCCTTGACTCCCTCACCAGTGGCCCCCTGTGGGTGGGACCCTCCTCCGAGTCCTCAGCCTCCTCCCACACCTGGTACAGGGGCTGGACCACAACACCGGACCTGCAGGGACACAGGAAGCAGCCCACTGAACACAGGAAACACAGTGTGGGGCGAGGGCTGACCCACGCCGTCCCGCGGTCAAAGGTTTTAATCACTAAAGACAGGAGTTATATCACATCAACCCCCCGGAGCGGCGGGGTACCTCTTGAGCAGGTAGGGGTCGAAGGGGAAGAAGCTGTCTAGGGGGTTGGTGTTGGTGACCACCGAGCCCCCCCCCCTGGAGCTGCGGACCACCGGCAGCATCTGGCGGTTGTTCTTCTCTATGACCGTGTAGCAGAACACCACCTGGTACTTCCTGAGGAGACCAGGGCCAGCCGACATACAACATGGTCAGTTACAGCCGACACACAACATGGTCAGTTACAGCCGATAGGGCTCCAGACTAACATTTTTCACTAGGAGCACAGTGGCCCCCAACTTAAAATTTTAGGGGCGCAAGCAGAAAATTTAGGAGCGCACACCGAAATCAACCTGCAAAGTTTTCCTATAATGTTCACTGTATTACTGATAAATACTTTGACAATAAATGCAGAAACTACAATATTATAAATCATATGTGATCATGCAATCAGTTTTAACATTAACCAGTTAAACAGCTTAAAAATACAAAGTGAATATTTATCCTGTGCTGACAATAACAGAACAAGTTTTAGACACATAACTTGTGCCTAAACACTTCCTAGAAAAGATGTTTCAGACTGGCACTGTGTTTGGTCAATGTGTCATGTTTTAACATTATGTTTAACGTCCGCTTCGCCGCCATTTTCCATTGTTTTGATGCCGGTATGTGAAATCTGTGGATTCGCGCGATAACTCCAAGACCCGCCTCTTTTCACAATCAACCTATCACAGCTGTCATTACCCACCGCTCTACACAGCATTGGCCAGCCGTCTCCTCTTGGAGTGAATGTCGCTTAGCATGAACCAGCTCATTGTCTCATGAACGCCAACTAGGACTGTGAGTTTGTCAGCATTTTCTTTTCTTTTGACCTTTCATTACCTTTAAATCGGCAAATTTACTTGTCGCGCATGCGCGAGTAGATTAAAGATTTACTCGCACTGTCACAGATTTTGGTCGCAAAATGCGACCATTTGGTCGCAGTCTGGAGCCCTAATAACATGTCAGCCACAGGGACTATAACATGGTCAGGACAGTTACACAAACTATAACATGTTCAGCTACAGGGAATATAACATGTTCAGCTACACTAACTATAACATGGTCAGAGTTACACCAACTATAACATGGTCAGTGGACAGCTACACCAACTATACGTCATGGTCAGAGGAAGGTGGTCTACACCCATCACGACCCATCGCCCAGAGAGCAGGGTGGGGTCAGGGGTCACCTGGTGAAGGCAGCAAACAGGTTGATGACAGCGGGCAGGCAGACGTTGAGCGGGTTCAGCTGACACATGACCACACGCTCAAGATTCAGACCCTGGAGATAGGCCAGACCTAGAACAACAGGAACAGGAAATGAATCACACGGCACCCATCTATCTAGAGGTTAGTCTGCAGAGCAATTCACCTGCCTTCAATCAACCTCCTGTTACACCGTCTGACGGAGACTGACCCCATGACCCCATGACCTCATGACCCCATGACCTCATGACCTCATGACCTCCCTGCTGTGGAGCCAGTCGGGTCAAGATGAGACGGAAGGCCTACCAGGCAAGATGTACGAGATGTTTTGCGCTTGTCCTTGTTTGTAAGGACGGGAGCACTATTTTTAATTAATCATTTACAGAATATCAAATCATGTGTTTGTCGAATAATTTATAAAACTGAACTGAATCCTGCCCAGAGGGCGGTGGATTAGAAACAGTCCATCCCAGGCATCCTAGCGGGTCAGTGGTTTAGACCAGCAGTAGCTCTTCTAGTCCTGACCAAACCATTCTTCCTTTATTGCGTAGCGGCACAGACGGGTCTCTGCGACTACCTTTCTTCATGTTGACCTCCAGGATGCCGCGGTGCCTGAAGATGAGGGCGTAGAACAGGGCTTGGCAGGCCGTGTAGAAGGGCCCGTGCAGCGTGACGTCGCAGCAGGCCTGTCGGCCGGCGCCGTCCAGGCCGTCGATGTAGCCGTGGACCCACTGCACCAGCAGGTCAACGCACGCCCGCACGGTGCTGGGGGGGGACGGGGACACGGAGATGAAGGCTGACTGTCCCCCATCGGGTCAACAAACAGTAGAGAGCAGAGCTCGTGTTGGGGGAGAGGTTCCCATCGTTCTTAAAGGGGGCGTATTACACCACCAGGTGTGGCCGTTACAATCTGCCTCCGACATCCCCCCCCGTGGGCGCTTCCACCTCCATCAGGCTACAGCCGACCCAGGGGCTGAAGCAAAGGCTGCTCATCTCTCCGTCACACATCTGAGGTGGACACGCCCACCCCTGATGTCTGAAGAGGCAGACGTTCAACACGGCTTGTAACGGCGGTTCACCCTCACACCTGGTGGGATGATACGTCACCTTTAGTGCATGCACAGAGAGGGGCGCTTACACCACGGGCAGGAAGCTGGCCCGTGCCAAGAGGCTGCCGATGTAGCCGGCTGCAGCCTGCCGCAGCACGGGGGCGTAGGACGGGCTCTGGAAGACCTTCCACAGGTGCTCCAGGAAGGCCTCGGCCAGCGCCTGAGGGGGATGATGACAGCGGGCCTGATGAGGGCAGGGACTACGAGGACCATAACGAAGGACGTCCTTTAATGAATGCAGCCCGACAAACGCTTGACACCTGGACGCTGGACGGACGACATAACACCATGGACCCAACAATTGGACACGGTCGATAGAGTTAGAAAAGTCCTAAACTGAGTAATGTTGGATTATTTCCAAAGGGATTTATTTTGTTGAACACAAATTTCTTACAAAAAATATCAAACAGAGGCTCAGCTTATGTCAAATGGGACCTCCCCACGGGACCACGCCCCCCCCAGCCGCTGAGACACGGGGCGCCGAGGGCACTCACCACCCGGAAGCTGCAGACGTAGAAGAGGATGTACTGCACGTGGCACGAGGCGTGCGTGGGCAGGATGAGCTTGTCAAAGATGGACAGAAGGTCTCTGAACAGCTCCTTGGTCCTCTCCACGTCCAGAGTGCCTACGGGTAACACGGCAACAGACGGTCGTCTAGGTGACCTTTAAAATGTACTGAAGGTCAACCTCTTTCTGCGTCAATAAATAAATAAAAGAAATGCCCACAGCCTCCTCCCTACACCATGTCACGTCACAATGTGTGTGTGTGTGTGTGTGTGTGTGTGTGTGTGGTGTGTGTGTGTGTGTGTGTGTGGTGTGTGTGTGTGTGTGTGTGTGTGTGTGTGTGTGTGTGTGTGTGTGTGTGTGTGTGTGTGTGTGTGTGTGTGTGTGTGAGAGATATTCCTTTAGGGCCCGTCCACATGGAGACCATTTTTTGGTGAAACCACACAAGTCTTGTGCGTTTCGGATCCGGTGCCCAAACCGCACATGACTGACAGCCCTGTCCCAGGTGGGCTCTAATCCCTCCGGACCGCTGGCGGTACGATCAGGTCAGGATTCATCAGCCCCCCACCAGCTGGAGGACGTCTAGAGTTGCGTTGATTTTTTTATTTATAATTTTATTTGTATTCTTTTTGTAGCTTTAAATAAAGCCTCTTGATAAATGGAATCTACTAAATGTACGTTAAAAAGTACCTCAATTTAAAGGTTGAATCCCTTGGTGACTGAATGTTTGTAGACCTATACAGCGCGCAGTCTATGAGCGCAGGCTTGATGCGCTCCACTTATTCCTGTGGAGAACCAGCGCCTTTAATATTTACTACAACGTTTCTA